>CAUYRH010089731.1:0-67520 GCA_963574655.1 Perodicticus potto
TAGTGATTTAAAGGCCATGAAGGCTATGTTAAATAGTTTAATGAAAATATTTTAGATTGTATATAAAGTCAGCACATTGTGCCCCATGATTGCACCAATGTACACAATTATGATTTAATAAAAATTAAAAAAAAAAAAAAAAGAAAAGAGAAGTGTAGCTAAGATGTGATAGCAAATCTAGGATGTTCCAGACCAGCGGAGGGCGTGCCTCCTGGGGGGGTGGTGGAGAGTCAGAATCTGCTCTCCGAAAGGCAAATGCAAAGCCTTACATTAGACAAAATGACATCGCCAATGTGTTTGTTCTTTTAACTACAAATTTAATAAAAATAAATTGCCAAATTCTTCGAACAAACTACTGCAGAATTTAGTGTATTCATACCACCAGTTCCTCACAATCAGCTTTTGTCCACTGCATCTACTGACAACATTAATTAAAAAGCATGTTTAATACGAAAAGCTTTTTCTTATTTTTCATTTTCATAACTGATGGTGTCCAAAATTAAACATGTCATAACTGTAAAAAGTGAGACTATAACACTGACTTCCCAGCAGACAAAATTTTGCTGTGACACATTATAGTTTATTTAATCAAAGCTGTGCCAGTCTCCCTAGCATGATGCTTGAAATGTGATGCCAGTAATGAAATGGTAGTGACTCAATTACTCTGTTTTCCAACTTCCAGTGATTTATTAATAGGTTGGCTTGCAATAGAAGGCTTCCAAGTAGTTTATGGATCTTCAGGTTTTGTTTTGTTTATTTATTGAAACCAAAAAATAAAACTATTTCGGTTCGGCGCCTGTGGCTCAATGGGCTAAGGCGCCAGCCACGTACACCTGAGCTGGCAGGTTCGAATCCAGCCCGGGCCCACCAAACAACAATGATGGCTGCAACCAAAACATAGCCGGGCGTTGTGGTGGCCGCCTGTAGTCCCAGCTACTTGGGAGGCGGAGGTAAGAGACTCGCTTGAGTCCAGGAATTGGGGGTTGCTGTGAACTGTGATGCCACAGCACTCTATCCAGGATGACAGCTTGAGGCTCTGTCTCAAAAAAAACAAAAAATAAACAAAAAATAAAACTATTTCAACAAGGTCAGAAAACATAAATGAAATAAGATGAGTACATATACTTCAAATAATAAATGTACTTAAGCTTTCCAAAACAGCTTAGGGGAAAGACAGGCAAACAAAAATATAAAAGATCAATTTTATCTTGCTCAAAAATTATCACTAATGTCATTTAGATTATAAAGTCAGCCCCTATATTGTATTTTATTAATCTGTTTTGCTGATCCTAAAATATTTCTTGGAAATTAGTTATAAGAAGGTTGACCACAAGGAGTGTTAGGATTTACAATTCTGAAGAAATGCCACCTTGCTCTAGGAACAAGTCATACACTTGTTGGCTCAGGCAGAACATAGTAGCTGATATACTGTGAAGGTTTAATGACACTTTCATGGACAAATGAATAACTAAATAGCAAGATAAATGAATGAAAAACATGCTATGATAAGCTTATCAGGAAAGTTGTAAATATTAAGAGAGAGAAAGAGAATGAGCACAATCTGTATAAAGACTTACTTATTCCACGCTTGTCTAAGGTTCTTAGAGCTGTACAGGGCAAAGCGTTCTGAAATAAAAAAGAAAAATGATAAAGAACCTTTATATCAAATATACATATTACAAGCATGTTGGAGAAAATAACTTTTTAAAAATACAGGGTTCTAGTTAGTCACAGTAAAGCTAGCCACAGTAAGGGTGTTTATAGTTAAATTTTTATTTAGTAAAATAAATTTTTCTCTTTAGATTGGGCAGTTACAAAGAGCTCGACAGGAGATCACAACATTTTAAACAATGAAGCACTGTCTTCTTTTCTCTCAGAGTATTATTTTGTGATCTGGTTTCCTGGCAATTATTTCTTAGAATATCTAAGTTTTAACTGAGTTTAAAAAAGAAGAATGCAAATTCCAAACTTCCAAACTATTAAATAGATTTATAGAAGAACACTGACACATCTGCCAAGGGAGACAGTTTTTTCCAGGAAGATTTCTCTGACCAAGTACAGTAATGTTGGCTGCCCTTTCTTACACTGTATGGTATTTGTACATGCTCAAAGCCAAACTACCAATGTCATTAATGTATTTAATTTATATTTATCATCGAAGAATCTTTATTAGATATTTTTAAATTATAAATGAACATGATTGCTTTACCAAATTAAACAATAAAGTGATAATAGAACAGACATTAGTAATCTCTTCTCCCACTGCTCTTCATTTTTCACTCCTGATAATTTGGTCATCCTTAAAGGCTTGGTATGTGACTTTCCAGGTATTTCTTTATGTTTACAAAACACACCCATCCATCCACACAAACATATACTATTTTAATTTGTTAAATGGATTAACAATAAACATTATTCTGAAACTTTCTTTGGCACTTAATGCATGGTGGATAGTCCTTCAAATCAAGAAAATTTATGTAACAATTGCTTTAAAACAGTATAACGTTCTGTACAAGAGAAGTACCATAATTTATCTGACATTCTCCCACTGATGAACCATTCGGTAGTTTCCAGTTCCTTTTCCTTCACAAACAAGGCTGCAGTAAATATCCTTGTACATCTATCTCTGTATACCAAAGCTTTCACTTTTGTTGCATAGATTCCCGAATAAAGAACTGCTTGGCAAATGGTATGCACATTTCACATTTTAATAGATGCCTACAGGTGATGACGAAGACTGTCTCTTTTTCCATATGCCTTCCAGCACTGGTTGTTATCAGCGTCTTACGTTTTTGCCAAACCTATGCTGGATAAAACATTCTTGGGCTTCTTTTCATATGCTTCCTGGCTATCTGCATTTCCTTTTCTGTTTCAAATTTCACTTTTTGGTAGCTGGTATCAATTTTAATATTGATGTGTGGGCCTTTATCAGTTTATAGAAGTTTTTGGTATATGATCAAATTGTCTCATAAATATAAAAGTAAATTTTCACTTTATTTGTGAAGCATTTTTCCATGGAGAAATTTAAATTTTTATTTAGTAATGTAAGTTTTTCTCTTTCTTTTGGCTTTCTTGTCTTGCTTAAAGAAAAAGACCTTGACTTTGAGTTTATACAAACAATGATACTCATTTTTCTCCTACTGTTTTTACTATTTTTTACCTCTTGGTTTTAATATCTTGAATTTATTTAATATGATATGACAAACAGTCCTCATTTTCTTTGTTTGAAGAGGACAGATAATTATGCCAGGACTATATAATACATCAATCATTATCAATCATTCTTTCTCCAATAATTTGAAATGATACCTTTCTCCTGTATTATTAATCAGTTCTCAAACATACCAGAGCCTGGACTTTTTTCTTTTATACTCATATATTCATGCCAGTATCATATTATTTTGTTAGAGAGCTTCTTATCTTTCAGAAAATGTAGTTTCTAGTTAGTATTCTTTTTTTCTTTTGGAAGAATTACTGGTGTGAGTTGTGAACATTTCTTTATTTGTTAATTTCACACAGTTATTGTGTAGCTATTAAGTGCTAAATATTGTTCTCATGCCGAGAATAGAGACATGAACAAAACAGAATAAATTCCTTCCCTCATGGGGCTTATATTCTAGAACATGTGAGATAGACAAGAAAAGCAAACACCACATCACCACCTCCAGTAACATAACAAACAAACAAATTTTGGAAAATGTTCTAGGAAAGCAAAACCAGGAGATCTGATGTAGAGTGACAACAAAGAGAAGATACTTTTGGTTGGGCGATGAGGGCAGGCCAGTTTAAAATAAAATAGTCAACCAACAAGATAAACAAAGTTCCCATTAGGTATCTTGTTGGAATTCCATTAAAATATATATTTATCTTAAAAGGATGATATAAAATCTTTGTACATAAGAATATGGTGTGTTTTTCCATTTAGACATTTAGACAATGTTCAAGTTTAAGTCCTCACTAACATTATTTATTCCTTTTTTTAGGGCTCATGCCTAAATTAATGGTCATGCCTGAATTCCCTGAGCTTTCGGAGGCCAAGGCAGGAGGATAACTTGAGGCCAGAAGTTGGGGATCAGCCTGGACCACACAGAAAGACCCTGTTGGGTATGGTGATGTGCGTCTACTAGTTCTAGCTATCCAGAAGGCTGAGGGAGAGGATTGCTTGAGCCCAGGAATTCAAGGTTACAGTGACGTATGACGGCACCACTCCAGTCTGTGCAACAGAATGAGACCCCATCTCTAAAAGAAAATTATTTTATATTGATCTCATTTCTTTTTATTTAATATGCATTATGCCTAATTTTGCTTAATATTGCTTTGCATCCTTTGTCAATATTGTCTGCTTATCAAAATGACTTACACTGCCTTTGTTATGATACATTTAATGTATAAGAAACCACTGATTATGAAGAACAAAAAGAAAGTAAAACATGCACCAAGCTTCCTATTTCTAAACCAGAGTTTACTCAAAGAGAATGACTAAAACCACTGTACAATGATTCATTCATTCATTCAACTTCTACTTACTGAAGACCTTCTGAAGATACAGGAGGGAATCAAATTAAAAATCTTCCTGCTTGCAGGGAGCTAGAATTCCAGTGAGGGATGAGCAAAGGTAGAGTTGGCCGGGCGCCAGGACAGTCAGAGTAGACCAAGAACTCAGGAGAGGGAACAGAGGCTGAGACAGAGACAGGTGGAAAGGCAATGGCTTTAAAAATATATACATATCGCTCTGATTTCTGTTTGGAGAACGTGCTATAGGAGGCACGGTTGGAAACGGGAAGACCAATGGAAAAGGCTGGCAGCAGGGAAAACAGTGGAAAAGGCTGCAAACAGGGGGATCAGTGGAAAAGGCTGGAAGCAGGGAGACCAGTGGAAAAGGCTGTAAGCAGGGAGACCAGTGGAAAAGGCTGGAAGCAGAGAGACCAAAGGAAAAGGCTGGAAGCAGGGAGACCTGCAAAGTTACTATGGCCCACAGGATAGACTATAGGTCTTGGCTTATGGGAACAAAGTAAATGCAGTGGAAAAGGTGTCAGGGTCTGAACAGATTTGGAAGGTAGAGCCAATGAGATCTAGTGGTGAACTAGATACAGGGGGTGACGGAAGGGAGGAGTCCAGAATGACTAATAGAGCACTCACTGATCTCCAATTTCCAGGTTTCAAAGACATGGAATTTCATACACATCTCAAATACTACTCAGAATAAATTAATCTTTCTGTGATGACTGAGAAGGTATTTAAAGTGGTGTTCTCCAGGAGTTTCAGAGTTATCATTCAAGCAGGGGTAATTGACAAAATGTTGAACAACCTTTAAGGTACAGGCATTGACCAGTCCGAACAGAAACTAGCCAATATGCTACAGTAGTGTGTTTAGCTAAGAGCAACCCCGACTACAAATGTCCCTTGTTCTAAAGATATAGACAAAAGTGCTCACCAACAAGTACACATCAGTTTCAAAGGAATGTCTACTTTCTGAGTTGATTCTCGAGTTGATTGCATCATGTGAAATGTAACATAATTCAGCCAATTAGTGTAGAAAATAATTTTAAAAGTATATATTCCAGGTTTGAGGATTAACTGACAAGGAAAGGAGAAAGAGGAAGAATAGTTCTTTGTATAAAATTCAAAACATATATATTATCCAAAGTCTGGTATTAAATGAACTATTTTAAAAAGTAAAATCAAATGTCCTTATGAAGCAAATTTGAATTCCTTAACTTCATACTCCTCACAAAGCAATTTTAATAATGTGCTAATATTTCAGGATGAACAGGAATTCCATTACAGATAAAATTAATAGAATCTTGCATTTACAAATAAATTATTGCTCTTAGCAATTAACAATTGCACATAAATAATTCTAAGAATTCTCTTTAAAACTTGATAGAATGTGCTAATAGAAATTTTTTTTCCAAAAATACTCTATGTCCAGTTTAGCTATGCATAAAGGAGGCAAAACTAATAGTGAAATAAGCCATATGAGGGTAGAAAATTAAGGAAAAAGGAAGCCTCATTCTCAGGTTTACCTTCCATCATTATTCACATAAAATCTTAATTCTTTAAGCAAATATTACCTGGGCATCTGCCTCTGTGCCAGGTGCTACACTAGGCAACGGGTACACAAAAATGAGTAAGTCCTGGTGATAATTCAGTGGCACAGAAATGTAAATACAGATTTGTAGATACAGTGTGAAAAATGCTACAATGTGAATATGGACACAGTCCTGGGGACTAGCCAGAGCCAAGTCTGCATCCGTCTCTTTTCCAAATAAAGACAGGATAAACAACCATCTGAAGCTAGCTCCCGGAATAAAGGGCCTGATCACTCACATCCAACATCGTCAAGATCTTAATGGCTCCAGCACATGATTTCAAATGGAGCCATTTCTAACATTTTCTGCCATAAGCATTACAGTTACAATCAGAATAAGAGATTATATTTTCGAAACTACCTCCATTGTGAATAAAATGAATGTCCCGTCACAATGAAAGCAACATAATTAGCCATGTAAGTTTTGAAAACAAAAAGGTGCTGGAATGAGTGCTCCAAATTAGTAAGAAACGTGTTTTAATAAAATACTCAACTGCCCATGAATAATTGTATCAGAGTGTCCAAGTACATAGCATTTGCATATGAGGATTTTTCACTTTTCTCCTTCAGTTAAGTTTACTCTCACTAATGTCAACTTTCCCTTTCCAATTATGTTTAAACTAGAAGTTTAGAATGTCATTATTCAAAGCAGCGTCTAACTCCTAGCACAACTGAGAAGTGCAATTAATTTGAACCTGCAGGCTGATTTTCACCTTCTCCTCTTAGTGCAGGGACACTGCAGAGGATGATCCCCACACAGCAGGAGACCAGGGAGGAGAGTCTGCAGAGAAGAAATCACTTGCTAAGAGACCTGAGTGGGGAACAGAAGGTTGGGAAGGTTTTCCTTCAAACCACCATATGCCGGCCACACGGGCACTGCCATTCCTTGACATTACACAGGACAACAACTGCAGAACAATGCTGCCAATTACAGGTCCTGGCTTAGAAGAGCTAAGACCTAAATGGCTTGAGGCCCTAGGAAAGCAAACTTTAACCCACAGGCAGATCAAACCAGAATTGGGTTTTACTCGTTTGCATGTAAGTGTTCACTGTATATTGCAGGAGATCCATTTTAATTTTTATTCTCCTTATTCTCTCCTCAGCAATGTTTTTGTATCTTATAAGATACTGCTGCATTTTTAACTTCAATAATAGGAAGACTTGGCTCGGCTCCTGTGGCTCAACGGGCTAAGGTGCCAGCCACGTACACCTGAGTTGGCAGGTTCGAATCCAGCCCGGGCCTGCCAAACAACAAAGACGGCTGCCACCAAAAAATGGCTGGGCGTTGTGGCGGGTGCCTGTAGTCCCAGCTACTTGGGAGGCAGAGGTGGGAGACTCGTTTGAGCCCAGGAATTGGAGGTTGCTATGAGCTGTGAAGCCATGGCACTCTATCCAGGGTGACAGCTTGAGACTCTGTCTCAAAAAAAAATAAAAAATAAAAAATAAAAAACAATAATAGGAAGACTTATGAGTACAAAGTTCAACCAACAACCAACCAATAAAAAAACCTGAAGTGTGTTCAAAGGTCTGGAAAGGCTGAACCCAGATTTGTAACCAACACTTTTCTTTCTTTTGGCGGGTTGGGGGTGAGTAGACGAGGAGGAGGGGACACCAGAGAGGAGACAATAAACAGGCTCAAACTTTGGTATATCTTTGGCAAATAGACTTGATGTCGCATAACATAAACAATACCAGGAATCAGCATTAGTTTCTAAATCAATATAAAAACGAGTATGTCTATAAGGCCAAATAAAATGCTAGGTGTTCTTCCTTACAATTAACCCTTCTAAATCATAGGTCTAACTATTAATAATTTAAATACAGGATTATTTGGCATTTTAACAAATGAATTTAGTTGTGCTGAGCTTGGGAAAAAGTAGTAGTAACGATTTAAGCAGAGAGACCTGTCTATGCTACAGGGCCCCTCAGCGTCTGGCAGAGGTGTTGAACCTAGTTCTTTCTTGGGCTTGCTGAGGCAGCAGATAAAGGCTCCAGTCCTTTGTAAGAGTGAACAATTAACATAGTCATGAATCACTCCAGTTACATTTAAAATAATTACCCCAATGAATTATTTATCTAACAGGTAATATCCTCAATTCCTTTTGGGTAAAAGGCACAGCATTCAAGTCATTCATTCTCATTCATTTTATAAATATTTATTATACGTGTATTATTTGCCAGGCATTGTGAATTCAGCAGGTCAGAAAACATACAAGGTCATAACTAGCCTGTGATAAATCATGTGCACCAATACCAAGGGGCCCTCAATAGAAGAAAACTATATTCACAAATATTCCTAAGAATTCCTACCCAAACTTTACTCCCTTATATGTATTAGGAGAACCAAGCAAGCAATGAACACTTCAGTTAATACTGATTAAGATACTTAAAAATTGGGTTTAAACAGAAGGAAAACAGAATTTGTATACAGTGGAAAGGGTTTTCCAAGATGGCAGCCAAGTAGCAGCTTCTGTGCAACTGGGCGCAGGGAGAATGGGGAGAGAAGACTCCAGGCATCTCTGGCTGGTGGGATCTGCCCAGAAACTTCCCTTTGGTGACACAGGGAGTAAAGGAGAGACTTCTAGACCCCATAAGGAGGCCAAACGCAGTGGAAAACTGGCAAATGGTAGGTGCATTTGTTGGGTTGGAGGCTGCTGGCAGCTATAACCATAGCAATAGCAAGACTGCAAGCAGGAAAAGCCTTTACCTGTGAGCTGTTTGGGGTTTTTTTGGACTTGGGAACTTGATTGAACTGCCTTGGGAGATCTTGGGCGGGTGTGTGGATGACGTAGGAGGCCCTGTACTGAGCTGTCGAGCCAGTAAGGAGCTAATATCCTTCAGCTGTGGGCTGCCCACACAGCTATTGTGGGGGAGCTTCCCCTGAGTGTTGCAGTTTGGGGATCGGCCGGGAGACCTTGGGTGAGTAATCTAGTGACTGAACTGCCCAAAGGAGGAGATTGAGACTCTGGGGAAGAGCAGAGATTCAAGTGTTTGGCAGATAACAGCCTTGGCCCTCAGGGGCATAGAGGGAGATGGGATTTGGTGCACTGGATAAGTGGGCAGCCATGCCAGGAGAGAAGCTAGTGATAAGTGCTTTCCTTGGAAAGCTTCTGCTTAGCCAAGGTTCACAGTTTGGAGTGTCTTTTAAGCAGGGTGAGGAGACATTTGGGCTTCCAAGCCTGTGGGGTCTGAGAAATCAGCAGAGGCCTCAAGTCTCCATCTTGTACAGCTGTATCAACATTGTGATTAACATCTTATACCTCAGAAGATTACCTGTTGCCCAGATAATATTCAGCAAGATGTATATTCTGTTTGGTTTTTTGGTTTGGGGGTGTTTGTTTTTCTTAATTTCAACATTTTTCATTGACATTTTTCTTTTATTTTCCTTTTTGTTCTTTTTTCCCTCTTTTTTTCACTATTCTAGTTTAAATACATTCTTCCATTTTTGCCTTCTTTAACAATTAGAATTTCATTTTTGCCAGTGTTTCTGCCCCTATTATTTGTTTTTCCCCCCAATTTTATCCCATAAGAGTTTTTGCTTGTTTGTTTCAGTTTGATTTATAGTATTTTTGTCTTTGCTCTCTACCTGGTGTAGGTGGGGTATGGTGGCTGGTCAGGCTGGCAATGAGCTGTTGACCTCAAGGGAACCACCCAACCCAGCACCCCCAGAGATTGGGGGTTTTTAAGTTTGGGTAATTATACACTACTATACACCTATATTACTCCTGTCTCCTTCTTTGGGTGCCTTTCTTCTTTTTGTCAATATTTTCTTTTACTCACCCTTTTTTCTTTCTTTTTAAAATCTTTTTTCCCTTTGCGCTCTTCAATCTTCTCATCCTTCTAGTCCTGTACCAAAAGGACTCATTAAAACTTTAGGCCAGAGGCACAGTAACTTAAAGAGCAAAAAGAAGTGAAAGGAAATTTAGGCTAAGGAAACAGATACAAGAATGCACTCATGAAGAATAATCAGCAGAAAAATCCTGGCAACATGAAATACCAGTCCAGAGCAACCCCTTAAAGGGACCGTTAGGTAGCTACTGCAGAGGATTCCACCTATAAAGAAATGTTAGAAATGACAGAAGGGGAATTTAAAATACAGATGATGAAATCAATGAAGGAAATTGCTGAGAAAATGGAAAACAACCAAAAGCAAATCCAAAAACAAATCAAATAAGAGATGAATGATATGAAGAATATAGAAAGGATACAGTAGAGCTGAAGGAACTGAAGCAGTCAATTAAGGAACTTAAGGATGCAATAGAAAGTATCAGCAACAGATTAGATCATGCAGAAAAAAGAATCTCAGAGTTAAGGATAAAGCTCTTGAGATAATTCAGATAGTTAAAGAGGCCGAAAAGAAGAGAGAGAAAGCAGAACATTCACTGACAGAATTATGGGACTCTATGAAGCATTCAAACATATGAGTTATAGGTACACCAGAAGAAGAATGCCCCAGAGGAATGGAAACTATTCTAGAGAATATTATAAATGAAAATTTCCCAAATATTACCAAAGATTCTGACATACTCCTTTCAGAGGGATATCAGTCCCCTGGTTGCCTCAACTCAAATAGGGCTTCTCCGAGGCACATTGTGATGATTCTTTCTAAAGTCAAGACAAAAGAAAAGATTTTGCAAGCTGCCAGGAGTAAGTGCCAATGGACCTACAGAGGAAAATCTATCAGGGTAACCGTGTACTTGTCTGATGAAACTTTTCAAGCCAGAAGACAATGGTCAACTATCTTTAATCTACTTAAACAGAACAATTTCCAACCCAGAATTTTATATCCTGCTAAGCTAAGCTTTAAAATTGACAGAGAAATCAAATCTTTTACTGATATGCAAACATTGAGGAAATTTGCCACAAGACAAGCTATATAGGAAATATTTCAACCTGTTCTACACATTGACCATCACAATAGACCTTTAGCAAAGTAAACACCCAGAAAATAAAGGACAGAACCTAGTTTCCACAATGATGCAAAATACAAAACTAAGCAATGGACTTTCACAAAATAAGATGAATAGAACGCTATCACACTTATCAGTTATCTCAATAAACGTCAATGGCTTTAATTCCCCACTGAAGAGGAATAGATTGGCTGACTGGATTAAAAAACACAAGCCATTTATTTGCTGTCTGCAGGAAACACACCTCATGTCAAAAGACAAATTAAAACTCAGAGTTAAGGGTTGGAAGTCAATTTTTCAGGCAAATGGAATTCAGCAGAAAAGAGGAGTTGCAATCTTATTTTCAGATACATGTGGATTTAGAGCAACTAAAGTCAAAACAGACAATGATGGTCACTTCATATGGGTCAAGGGAAAAATACAACAAGAAGACATCTCAATTCTAAATATTTATTCACCCAATTTAAATGCTCCCAGATTCTTGAAATAGACCTTGCTTAGTCTGAGCAATATGTTAAAGTCCCCATGATAACAGGGGACTTTAACACCCCTCTCTCAGAGCTGGACAGATACTCTAAACAGAAATTAAACAAAGATATTAGAGATTTAAATGAGACTTTAGAACAACTGTGCTTGATAGATGTATATAGAACACTCCATCCCAAAGATAAAGAACATACATTCTTCTCATTGTCCCATGGCACATTCTCCAAAATTGATCATATCCTAGGACACAAAACAAACCTCAACAGAATCAAAAGTATTGAAATTTTACCTTGCATCTTCTCAGACCACAGGCACTAAAAGTGGAACTCAACTCCAACAAAAATGTTCAACCTCACACAAAGACATGGAAATTAAACAACTTTATGTTGAATGACACTTGGGTGCAGGAAGGAATAAAAAAGAAAATCATTAACTTCCTTGAGTATAACAACAATGAAAACACAAGCTACCAAAACCTATTGGATATAGCAAAAGCAGTCCTGAAAGGAAAATTTATCGCTTTAGAAGCCTACATTTGAAAAAAAAGAAAGAGAGCATATCAACAAACTCACAAGCCATCTGGTGGAATTGGAAAAAGAAGAACAATCTAAGCCTAAACCCAGCAGAAGAAAAGAAATATCCAAAATTAAATTAGAGATTAATGAAATTGAAAACGAAAAAATCATCTAGAAAATTAATGAAACGAGGAGTTGGTTTTTTGAAAAAATAAATAAAATAGATAAACCTTTGGCCAGATTAACTCGAAATAAAAAAGGTAAAGTCTCTAGTAACCTCAATCAGAAATGGTAAAGGGGAAATAGCAACTGATGCCACAGAGATACAAGAGATTATCTCTGAATACTACCAGAAACTCAATGCCCAGAAATTTGACAATGTGAAAGAAATGGATCAATATTTAGAATCACACCCTCTCTCTAGACTTAGCCCAGATGCAGTAGATTTACTGAACAGACCAATTTCAAGAACAACAAAAAAATGCCCTGGTCTGGATGGCTTCACACCATAATTCTATCAAACCTTCAAAGAAGAGCTTATTCCTATACTGCAGAAATTATTCCAAAAAATTGAGGAGGAAGGAATCTTCCCCAACATGTTCTATGAAGCAAACATCACCCTGACACCAAAACCAGGAAAAGACCCAACTAAAAAGGAGAACTTCAGACCAATTACACTAATGAATATAGATGCAAAAATTCTCAACAAAATCCCAGCCAATAGATTACAGCTTATCATCAAAAAGTCATATATTATGATCAAGTAGGTTTCATCCCAGGGATGCAAGGCTGATTTAATATACTCAAGTCCATAAACGTTATTCACCATATTGACAGAAGCAAAACCAAAGACTATATGATCCTCTCAATAGATGTAGAAAAAGCATTCAATAAAATCCAGCATCCTTTTCTTATTAGAACACTGAGGATTACAGGCATAGGTGGCATATTTCTGAAACTGATCGAAGCTATCTATGACAAACCCATAGCTAATATTTTACTAAATGGAGTAAAACTGAAAGCTTTTCCTCTTAGAACTTAGAATGACAAGGTTGCCCTTTGTCACCATTACTATTCAACATAGGGCTGGAAGTTCTAGCCAATACAATTAGACAAGAGAAGAAAATAAAGGTCATCCAAATGGGAGCAGAGGAGGTCAAACTCTCCCTCTTTGCTGATAGATCTTAGACTTAAAGAACCCTTAAGACTCAATCACAAGATTCTTGGAAGTCATCAAAAAAATACAGTAATGTCTCAGGATATAAAATCAATGTCCACAAGTCAGTTGCATTTGTATATGCCAACAACAGCCAAGATGAGAGGTTAATTAAGGATACAACTCCCCACCATATCCCCAAGGAAAATGAAACACTTAGGAATATACCTAACAAAAGAGGTGAAGGACCTCTATAAAGAAAATTATGAAACCCTAAGAAAGGAAATAGTAGAGGACTATAACAAATGGAAGAACATACCATGCTCATGGCTGGGAAGAATCAACATTGTTAAAATGTATATACTTCCCAGAGCAATCTACCCATTCAATGCCATCCCTATTAAAATACCAACATTCTATTTTCAAGACTTGGAAAAAATGATTCTGCGTTTTGTATGGAACCAGAAAAAAACCCGTATAGCTAAGGCAGTTCTTAGTAACAAAAACAAAGCCGGGGACATCACCATACCAGATATTAGGCTGTACTACAAGGCCATAGTGGTCAAGACAGCATGGCACTGGCACAAAAATAGAGACATAGCCATTTGGAATTGAACAGAAAACCAAGAAATGAAACCAACAACTTATAACCACCTAATCTTCAATAAACCAAACAAGAACGTCCAATGGGGGAAAGACTCCCTATTCAATAAATGGTGCTGGGAGAATTGGATATGCACATGTAAAAGACTAAAACTGGACTTTCACCTTTCTCCACTCACAAATATTGATTCAAGATGGAAAAAGGACTTATATTTAAGGCATGAAATGATAAAAATCCTCAAAGAAAGAATAGGAAAAACACTGGAAGATATTGGACTGGGGAAAGACTTTATGAAGAAGACTGACATGGCAATAGCAACAATGATAATAATAAACAAATGGGATTTAATTAAACTGAAAAGCTTCTGTATAACCAAGGAGACAACAAGCAAAGCAAATAGATAACCTACACAATGGGAAAGGATATTTGCATATTTTGAATCAGACAAAAGCTTACTAACTAGGATCTATTCAGAACTTAAATTAATCCACAAGAAAAAAACCAATAATTCCATGCATCAATGGGGAAGAGAGATGAACAGAACCTTCTCTAAAGAAGACAGATGAATGGCTAGTGAACACATGAAAATATGCTCATCATCTCTAATTATTAGAGAAATGCAAATTAAAACCACCCTGAGATATCATCTAACCCCAGCAAGAATGGCCTATTATCACAAAATCTCAAAACTGCAGATGCTGGTGCAGATGTGGAGAGAAAGGAACACTTTTACACTGCTGGTGTGACTGCAAACTAATACAACCTTTTTGGAAGGAAGTATGGAGAAATCTCAAAGAACTCAACCTAGACCTCCCGTTTGATCCTGCAATCCCATTACGGGGCATCTATCCAGAAGGAAAAAAAAATTTTTATTAATAAGACAATTGTACTAGACTGTTTATTGCAGCTCAATTTATAATCACTAAAATGTGGAAACAGCCTAAATGTCCTTCAACCCAGGAATGGATTGGTAAGCTGTGATATATGTATACCATGGAATACTATTCAGCCATTAAAAAAAAACGGAGATTTTGCAGCATTTGTACTAACCTGGATGAAAGTGGAACACATTATTCTTAGTGAAGCATCACAGGAATGGAGAAGTATGAATCCTATGTACTCAATTTTGATATGAGGACAATTAATGACAATCAATGACACGGTGGGGCATGGGGAAGGGGAGAGCAGACAGAGAGAGAAGGAGGGAGGGGGTGAGGGAAAGGAAAAGGAAAAAAAGAAAAGCAAAGAAAATAGTGACTAATTCTCACATAAATTGGATTTAATTTTGACCGAAATACATTACGTGAACATTAATTTTTAATTCAACTTGTTAATATGTTGTTTAGGATACTGCATCCTCATTTATAACTGAAATATGTTTGTAATATCCCCTTCATAATAATATATTTTTCCCAATTTTAATGTCAGGTATATCCAGATGAAGCAGAATGATTTTGAAGTATTTCTTCTTTTTTTATTGTCTATAAGATTTTGCATGAGCTGTTTTTTGAAATTATCTTTTATTTTTATTTATAAATATTAGTTGTCTATTTTTGAGACTTGGAAAAAGAATAAGAAGTTAATTGATGACTCCATACTGAACCTCAGAGTCAAAGAATTCTGTAATAGACATACTCTTATTTGACAATGTGAATGTTACTTTTATGCATTATTATTATTATTATTGCTCAATAAAAAAAGAAAATATCATACAAAAAGACACATAGTAAGAAGAAGAGGGTTATGTTGGTAAAGTTCTCTTCCAGCTAAATTAAATATTACATATATTTTCACTCCGTTTAGTTCTTTCCGGATTGGAAAGGGAAACATTATTATTTCTGCAGTGTTCCATGGAATCAAGATGTAGCAATACATGAGAATAAATGTTATATGAACACTCTAAACCTTTGCTCTATTCAAACTTCATTAAATTTAAACCTGTTTTAGAAGGAAACCAAACCATAGTGAGATGAAAGTGAATGTGTGTTTTCAAAGGGCTTAATATATTTCCAGCTCCTAATTTCCTATTTGTTTTAGCATTTTGCTTCAATAATTATTTGATATTGTTTATATACTCAATTATTTTCAATATTGTTTATATACTCAACTTACACCTTTCTGCTGTCTTTATAGTTAATTTTAAGTAATTTTGGACTTCATTAACTTCAGTATGATTAAAAATTAAAATATACTGTGTAATACAAAAAAAAAAAAAAAAAGAGGGTTTTCCTTGAACAGAGAGAGCCAGACTTGTTCCACAATGTGGGGATTTTAGATATTCCAACTCCAAAGGGACATGGTGATCCCAACAGGTATTTTAGGAATAATATGCATTATATTTGCCCAACCTCAATTTGTTGCTTTAAAACACTTGATATTCCTCATATTTAATGGCTCAGATTTCACACAGTCCCAGCATTATCAGCCAGAGGTTCTGATGTCACACATCAGCGTTGAACAGAATCGCACTGCCCTGTCACTGTCGCTCAGGAGAGCTACCTTAAAACACTGAGTAGCACCTTCAGTCCTGTGAACAGGAGCGGCAGCATCCAGCTTTGCCCTGGCGACAGCAAATCATCTTTCAACTACCAACAGTGTGCTTTTGTAAACGAGTAATCCCTGAGTACCTTCTAGAAACACAGGCTCTGCTATTTTCATTAAACATTTTCACTTGCTACAGCATCTGTTTTTCTAACATATATTTGAGAAGGGATTTGTGAGTGAGTGCACATTCCCAAATGAGGTCTTCAAATTATCCATACCTTTCTCAATCTAGAATCCACAGACCACTTCTCTTTCCATCAGGTATTTGTCTCTACAGAACTGAAGTTTAATCAGGTAGGTGTTTACTAAAGTCTAAAGCAAACTATCCACAAACATGAGCAAATTTACAGCTCCTGGAAAAGAGAGCAGAAAAAAGATCTTGTGTCTCACTCTATGTGCTCCCCCAACCCTCTCTGAATCCCCTCACCCAAACTCTCCCTAGGGCAAAAGAAAGCAGCAGGGGTGGGGAGCAGCACATTCAGCAGGACGGCAAGCTTCAAGGGGTGAAGCCACTTCACTTCACACGTGAGTAAACTGAGGCTGGCAAGGCTGAGCTGCCGGAGGCCCCGGTGCAGGCTACAGCAGCAGAGGCTGAACCCAGCCTCCACTCCCACTCTACCATCACCAAGGGGCTGGGATGCCTACCCAAGCCTCCTATTTCTTGCGTCCTATGTGGTTTCCCAATATGAACTCACTTTAATCCACATCACAATGCTATGAAGTAGGAACTATGATTATCTCCATTTTTTTTTACATGGAAAAACTGAGGTACAGACACACTGGGCAACTCGTCCATGTCACACAGCTCATAAGAGGCAGAGCAGAGAAGTGAATCTAGACAGTCTGGATCTGGAGTCTATACTCTGAGTCGCTGCACCATGACATGTCTCTGGGTCTCAGATGAGAGAGAAGTGAAGCTTTACCCTGATCATGCACGAAGCACAAACAGATCAAAGCTCCTTTGAGACCAGTAATAAAAGGCAGGCACACCAACAAGATCTCCACTACTACCCACTCCAACTTCCTTTCCACCTGCCGTCTTTTAAGTCTAGAACAAATCTTTCATCTATTGATAGGAAATGCCAGATGCATGCCTTCCTAGCACTAGCGACCTTTAGCTTATTAATTAACCTTCCTGTGCCTCAGTTTCCCCATGTCAGAGGTAGAGATGATAGCAGAACTTACTTCATAGAGTTACTGTGACTGCACAATAAGAAAATGCATCTCATAAGCTGGCAAGAGTTCCTGACACATAACACTCAATACTTATTTGCCATTGCTGCTACTATCGCAACTATTATTAACAATAATGTGCTTGAGAAACTGACCATCCTGCACCGTTATATTAAATATATACAAAGGAGACATTTGGTTTATTGAAAACAGTATTACTTCAGGAAGGGTAAGTGCTTAAGCTATTTTAAATTGCTTTTTCCAAAATGACAGTTACATGAATAAAACCCAGAAATACGCTGATGCTCCTCTAACTCCTGATATGTAATTCTGTAATTCTAATGTATGTGTGGAGACCCACGATGGGCATTCTCAGAGTATATCAATTGTGCCTCTTTTTTACAGTTGAGAGAATATTAATTGGATTTACATAACTGGCTCTAGAGGCACAAGCATCTGTTTGCATCCATACTTATATCCTTTTTAGACAATCTCCATTGTAAACATTGTTAGCTACAGAGGCGCTCTCTGATGGCGCTGCAAGAACCATGTACATGAAGGAAATTTCATCAGCCCTAACAGCTGAGCTAATAATTAGTAGTTAATCATCCTATCAGTCTGACTTGAAATACTATTTAATATTACTTGCATCTTAAATAGTGGAAAATAAGGTTTCTTTTTCCTTTCATCTAAATATTAGAATAAGAGTTATCATTCCTTAGTCATGTATTTGTCTACAAATTTGAAGGAGCCCTATGATATTGGCCTAAAGAGATTTTTTTGTTTTTAAACAGCAAAGAACTGAATTTGATTCTTTTGTCTTAGCCCGGGGTAGCTGACAAGCCCAGAAGTCAGAAGATCCAGTATGGGAGATTAGTAATTATTTAGCAATCACTCCCTCCTTCCTT
Organism: Perodicticus potto; assembly: GCA_963574655.1. Taxonomy (NCBI): domain Eukaryota; kingdom Metazoa; phylum Chordata; class Mammalia; order Primates; family Lorisidae; genus Perodicticus; species Perodicticus potto. Next base: position 18,388 of record CAUYRH010089731.1, read on the forward strand.
CCTACCTTCCTGAGTGGAGGATACTTCTCTGCCCTACTGACAGTTTGTGTGAACAGTGGGATTTTAGGGTATCAACACATGCACAGGCTTGAAATATGCCTGTTGTGTTGGATCTGGTCTTTTGAGCTCCTGCCTCTCACCATAAGAAGAGCACCCTCCCATAGCTGCTACTCCAAAGAGGGTGAGAGGCCTGGAGCATACCTGAACTCAACCTGTGACTTGGAGCCAAGAACTGTGGGACTCAGCCAAGGTCAGCTGCCACTTAGCTCACCACATAGGCATGAGCAATTAACAAACAGGTATTAATTATGGCAGTGACTTCAGGTGGTTTATTTGGTTTATCACAGCAGAGTTGACTGCTCCCCACAGGCTCTGGTCCAGTGGCACCATGCACCATGGAACAGGGCTTTCCTCTATGAGCTTCAGCTTCATCCCTCTGCCCTGCCTACCTGTCCTGTTAGGAGCATCTCAGAGGACAGTGTCTGAAAGCATTTGATATACAGTACACATCTGGATGATGCCTGGCATCGCCAATAACTAGCAACTAAAATGTGTGCCATTACTCTACTTCCAGAAATTTTCAAATACTGAAAAATATATATGAACTCTCCAATTGCTAAGCCCCATGCTGTTCTCTGTACCTATGTCTCCAGACACAAAGTCTTTCGTCCCACCCTTGGTTCAATCAGCTATTCAGTTATGACTGTCACATACAGGAGATGTGATTCTCCATGGAATCACTGCTCAAGGCCTTTGGCCTACCTCTTCCCTAAAGATAGTTTCCTACTCAAGGTACTGCGGTCAAGATGAAATGTGAACACAGGGATTTCCTTGTTTTAGATCCAAACTTCCAATCCTCTCATCTCCCTTCCTAAGATCTTGATTTTTAAGACACCTTTGAAAAGGGACCTAAAAATTCAGAGACAGGCATGATGCAGGACTTTTTACAATGCATAGGTTTCAAGTGACATACGTACGGACATTTATTTCTGAGCAGGATAAATATAAGTATAAGAAAGCAATTAATAAAAGTGTTTGGCTAGTTTATGGTAATGCCATTGGTATACAACAGTGCGATCAAATGTCCTATTTTAAAGGTGACGCAGTCCTCCAGTACCACGTTACCCAGGTCTTCATTCTCAGCTCTCAGGCTGAAAGTTTAATTCTTTTCTTTGAAATGACTTTGATCAAATGCAAATTGAACAGGACCCAATAATTCTAATATTCTTGAGTGGATATGAAGCGTTGAAGAAATAAAGTCTTTATTTGCTACGTCACTACATCAACTTTGATTATATGAGGTGTAGATACTAAATTTTACAAAATTACAGAGAGTAGGAATAATAAAATCAGTTTATTTAGGATTTTAAAGTAAGTCTGACATCAGAAGAAGAACATTTCCCTTTGAAAATTTAATCATATTACAGTTTTCAGGCCTTTTCTTGACATTCTGCTAGTCTCCATCATCGCTGACGCCCTCTAGTGGAAAATATGGGAATTTCTTCAAGCACATACAGAGAAAGTACAGATAGTCTTTGCTTAGCATTTAAATGGGTTTCTAAAATTCATACAATATTTCCCTCTACAGATCTGCCTATTGGAGAGGAAACAGATTATTTTACATTTTGGGGTGATTATGAAGATTTTTGACTGTTTCTTATCTATTTTTATTTTATATCGCTGGCAACATTTATGATTTATTTCTTATCAAATTCCCAGTAAGCGATGGATGTATGGGTAAAAATATCCCCTATGTCTATGGCATCACTGCTAACCTGCCTTTATAGTACCTTCTTAATCCAGACCTGCTGGCTGGAATGACCAATCAAGGGGAATTCACACTTGAGAAGAGACCTCTTTCCAGCTTTGAACTGGGTTCGTGACTTTTTATAGTCAGTAGGTCCTTTTGAAAGTGTTGAAAGTCAATTTCCTCCTCTTCTCAAACCCCTCCAATGATTCCTTTCACACAGACAATAAAATGCCAGCTCCTCATCACCTTGGCCTTGTAAGGACTAGTCCCCCTGTATTGCCTCTTGCCACTCTCCTTGTGGTCACACTTCTCCAGACCCAGTAACTGGTAATCTGTCTATTACCAGTCCCCTCTCTGGTAGGTACGCTCCATAAGGAAGTGATATCTTCAGCACCTGCAGTACTTCCTGGCACCTGGAGATCACCCAATAAGGATCTGAGCTCATGGAGGGGTATAAGCACAGTCACTGCTAATCGAAACAGGACCACTCAGCTTCAGCGCTCACTCTCCTAGTGCGATCTCCACAATCGGAAAGTAAAGACAGTCAGCCCTTTCTACCACGTTCACGTGTTTTACTTCCTCTGCTTTATAAAGTTCACATAGTTCGTAAGTTTAGCCATTGACTGGATTTTTCGCCATGTGACTGAGTGGCATTTATTTGTGGGAAGAACAGCAAAATCGACATAGGTGTTGGCTGATGGTGGATAGAGAGAGCCCTAAGTATCCTAAACCTTGTGTCAAAGCAGACCTAGAGGGTTTTAAGCAATCAAATCTGACAGTAAAATCCAGATATTTGCTTAAGAATTTTTAAAGTCCATTTTTGTAACCACTACATAGTTGCACCCCATACACTGAGACTTTGACCCGTAGCATTATCATTGCTGTCAATCAATTAATCAAAAGAAAAAAAGACAAGAAACTTTACCCTGGGGGGTAAAGTGTAAAGAGCAAGTGTGAAAGGAAATACCAGGCAGAGGACATGGTATAAATGGTAAAAATATTATTGTTCTAAAAAAAAGAAAAAAAAAATTATTGTTCTGTAGCTACATGCTCTTAACAATTTAAAAGCACTTTTATATCAATTATGTCAGTCAGCTCGAATCTTTTTAAATATACATAGAACACAAATAAATGACAAATAATAAAGAGAATACAAAGATAGATGATCTCATTAATTTCTATAGGAAATATGAGTCCCGGATGGAGCAGACATGATTTTTCTAGAAGAGCAAATAGGTTCTACATTTCTGCACTCCCCAGGTGTCCTCTCTCTGCATCTGGGGTCTGTGCAGGGCAACATCATGGCCAGAAGATGCCTTCCCATCCAGTGCTCCTGCACAGAATATACCACTCCAACAACAATTTCTACTACTTCCACAGCTTCTCCATCACTTTATTAAAGACTCAGGAAAAGCCAAGAGGGTGAATATACGCTAAGGGTTCAAATATCCTCAGGTCTGCAAATGACAAAAGCGGGTAGTTCCCATAGTACACACTACAGATTGTACATCTGAGACTAAACATCCGCAGAGGACATTTTGGAGCTAACCGTTTATTGGAGGCATGGGTTTAAAGGGCTTAAGAATGTACCCAGACTTAGCAGGTGGAGGGCAGGTTCTGGTATCTACAAGAAGATGTAGATCTTTTCCAGTCATTTCCAACATGCCACAAAACAGAGCTGAAAAGAGTGCGGCAATTCTCAGAGTTCCGAGTTTGCAGGTTGGGGACCTCTCTTAAAATGAGGCACAGGCATCAGTGAGAATGCCAGGCTTACCATGGAAAGAACACGATTTACATGTTGACTCTGTTGTGTTACTGGGGGGATGAGGCCCTGAGCAAGCCACACGATCTTGTTGGGCCTCACGTTCTCAGTTTCCTTGTCTGTACGTGAGATGACAATATTAGGATCAAAATGTTATTGTAACTCAGATTTATTCTAAATATTAAATGAGATACAGATTAAAAACCATTGTAAAAAATAAAATACAGTATCAAACATAAGGTGTTATCATCATTGTAGTTTATTTCTGAAATAATTTACTTCCTCCCTCTAGAGTTAAGAAGTCCGTTCTGGGTCCCAGAATAGCCAGGAAATAGGCAGAATTAAGGATTAAAAATTAAGATTTTCTAATTCATTACAAAGTCTTAGTACAACTAAGTCCATATTTAAATGTTGCCTTTAAAGTCAATGTGTCTGCAGGCTTAGTTTGGGGCATAGTATGTTTAAAATACCACCATTCCCCAACTGTCTTTGATGGTAAATTCTTCTGTACTTACCTTACTTTAAATCATTGGCAGATATTCCATTTTTACCACAATTTCAGTCTCTTGTATCGAATATCTTTCCCTTAGAAATAACATAATCACTTTAGAAATGTTCTGTTCTCTTGCTTAATTTTGGAAAATAAAACTATATTATTGTTTCTAAATTCCACTACTTTTGATTCTGGACTAGCAGCATTTTCCTTCCCTGAACTTTACCAGTGCCTTTCTTTTTGAAGTCCTGAATAATAATCTCTCATCACATAGCTGTTGAATGGAAGCTTGTGAGAGACGAAAGGAAGTATCATACATGGAGTCCACGTGTCATTTCAGCGCCAAGCTATTTTATAGAAAGTTTTATTTATGGTTTTGTGTACACATTTTGCAAAATACAGAGATCAGATCCTCTCTACACTGATGTTTTTTAATAAACTGACAGCAAAGTGTCCTCTAGAAGAAGGTCAATAAGAAATCATGATACACATTCAGTAGAATGATATTCCACGATGTAGGGTGGAAAAGAAATCTCTGAACTAAGACTCGGGGAGACCTGGGATCTACTTCTACCTCTGACACGAACTTCAGGGAAGTTCTTTAACATCTCTGGACCTCAAGTCCCTTCCCTCACAAGAAGAGCACCCTACTGGATGCTCCCCAGGACTTCTTCCAGCTCAAACATTCCCTCTGATTAACAGTAATGGCACAGATAAACACCACTCACACCCTAGCTCAAGCAGCCCTGGGGAACCCCAGGACAACAGGAAATTCCAATGCTTTCATGGAATTCTCCATTAGTCATCATTTTCTAGAATATAAAGAATTCCTAGACATTGATAAGAAAATGACACACAACACAACTGTAAATTGGGCAAAAGATACCAACAGTTCGCAGAAAAGGAAATGCAAATGATCCTAAAACTTGTGAAAAGATGCTGAACCGCGTCATAACAGAGAAACATACTAATTAAAATTATATTGAAATTGCTTTTGTCATCAACTGATTAGCAAAATCCAAAGGTTTGGCCACACACCATAGAGTAAAGAAGCATTCTCATTTATTTCTGTTAACATAGACAACAGGTACTGTCCCTTTGGGCAACAGTTTCATGGAAATGTTCAAAATTATAATCGCCTTTATTCGTTGAGTATAAATTATGTTTGCTATGAGAAAAATAAAAATACACATTCATAATTTCTTACTTTACATAAAGGAAAGAAACATACAAGCAAGAAACTAACAAATGGGGGCCTGTGGTGGAGGAGTCAGTGGTTCTGGGGAAGGGGGAAGGAGGGAGTCAGAACGGGGTGGAGGCTTTGCACTTTGCACTGTGCTTATTTTTCATATTGTTTGACCTTTGTCTTCCCCTGCAGCATGCAGTCTGTGAAGTCAAGAACCAGGACCCCCACTGGACAGTTTGGCTAAGGGCCGCATGAAAACACTCACAGATTTGCTTTTGTCTCAGCCTATTATTTTATCTCCCTTTGACCTCTCTCAAGCAAACTCAGAAAGCACTTACCCTCTCTGCTCTGATCCACAAGCCACAGCTTTGTCTGGACTCTCCTTCTTGCCCATCAGTACCCATCCCTTACACCATCCGACATGTTATTCTTCTGGATCCCCACTACCTTTTATATATTATGTGGCTGTTGTGGTGCTTACACAAAATATTAATAACTAAAACAGATATTCTAGTTTACACATGCTCACTAGAGGAGTCACATATGTCTGTTTCAATATAAGTTCAATATAAGTCACAGAAACAGACATGTATTGAACGCAAATATGCACTGAGAACAGCCCCGGTCTCATGAAATTCACAATCTGTTGGCTTAATTTGCACCAAACCATAATTCTTTCCTGAATACATTTAATAAGTGCTTTTGTATGTTGATGATGGTGATAAGTTTATTTGCACAAAAATAAACAAACTACTCTATGTTTTCTACTCCAGACACTTGGTCCATCGAATGACAGTCTAAATTATTCCTCTCTGCATTTAACTTTCATTTCAAATCTTTTCAAATTCTCCTGTTTTATTTCCCTAGGACTTAAAATTTCAGATCTTTACACAGTGAAGCTCACTTTCTTTAAGAGCTCACAGTAGAACCATTTAGAAAGGTGTGTTCTTCACTTAGACTTTGTTAGAAACAAGTGGATCAGTCGGAGAAGGTTTCTTGCTTAGTTTTAAAAAAGAAAAAATCCATTTTGAATTTTTAAATTTCTATAGTCTTTCAGGACATAGAAGTCATTTCGAATTTTCAATTTTCAGTAAAAGTACAAAGAGTATTTGGGGGCATCTAGTGAAGATAAAAGAATTCTCAGCACATTGTACACTTTCAGAAGAAAAATATTAAGAATAAAAATAGTTTTCCAATTCAGTCATTCTTTGGGATTGATAATTGATTCCTGATGGTCCCCCTAAAGAGAAGAAGAGAGGAAAAAGAATATACTTGGCTATTCTAAGAGAAATTATTCATAGCTCATTATCCTCATCAGATAATGGACTATTAGATCTTCCATAAAATCCTTTTCAGTAAATATTATACTGAGTCTGCATTTTATAAAACATGTTTTGTAACTGAGAAAAGAAAAACAACAAACAATAAGAGAATCACTCTGAAGTAACTCATTTCACTGATTTTATTAAATTTCCAATTCCAAATCTTTTATGCCTCCTATAAAAATTAAACAGGTCATGTTTGAGACGCTCCCGTTAAGTGTAATTATTAAAACTGAAAGTTTCATGACTGCCACCTACTGGTGATGGGAAAGAGACAACTTATATTAAAAGTTCTGCATTTTCTCTCAGATTTTCCAGTTTAAAGATTTAAATATTTTACATTGAAACATATTAAATGCTGTACAATAGGACATAGACAACATTTTATACATTTAAATTCAAATGAACTGACTATATATTACTAATTTTGAAAAAGAAATCAAATTGTGATGCTTCCCTTTTCCAACTGAATATTTCTCCTGGTATTCTTACGAGAAGTGACACAAATGGATTGTAGCAGCCAACTTAAATTTTGTTATTTCTATAGGGATGAATGCTAGTCTAACTGATGATGAAATTAATGGTTACTGCAAGACTGGCCAGCAAATCAAAGTACATATGCTGAAAATCTTTCACGAGAGATGTCATTAACTCTGTCTCTACAAATTGTGAAAACAAAAGAACGCCATTAATAGATAAAGCACACAATAGAAAGAGTGACCAGAATTTTCTAAGGTAGCACATCACATTTATACACTCACCTTTGCATACAGGAAGCACTAGTCATTTATAATTCATGAAACATACCTGGCTTAAAATGTGGTAAAGAATGAACTCCAGGCCACGTGTCCTCATTTGGCGTTCCAAGAACCTGGTGGAAAGCAGGAAACAGACTTATTATTTCCAAAGCACTCAAAAAATTTCAAGTGTGAAAAATAGTACGCTGCACATTATGAAATTCTGGGTTTTCTTTTCCATTATCGCGTGCCAGGGATTTTATTGCAGTAAAAATAAACGCAACTAAAGAGCCACCCAAGATCAATCTCTGTGCTTTAACAAATGCAGCTGAATGTAGTAAGCCAAGTTAAGTCCGCGATATTTTATCAAGTCCAAACTTAATAAGCAGGCTAAGGAATCAAACGAGGCGCTGTCGTCCTCATGCAGCTGCGTCAAGCCAGTGTGTGTCCTCATGATTCTTTCACGAGCTCCTGTCCTTCACTCCAGTAACTCATGTCTCGTCATTTAGCAGTTCTAGGAAGTCTGTCATTTCTTCTCCACACCCTCTGTCTGAGCATCATAATGTTTCAAAGCGGCAAGACCAACAGTTTAGAATGCTCAAATTCCCAGATTATAGTCAAATCTTTAATTACGTGACTTACGGTTCTCTTGCCAGGTGCTTCCTGTGCTTTTTCCTTTTTTTATCCATACTTTCTCCTCTTTCCCCATCTACTTTTCTATCCCCACAACGTTTGATGTGGTAAAAGTAATTAAAGGGCAACATTCCGTCTCACACATAACTGGGCACATCTGAATTTTTAGTTCCACGTGGCTCTTATACCAATTACCATGGTGATCCCTGAGTGAGAACATCAGAGTGTATGGGTTAAGTGCTCTGACCCTGAAGACAGACTCCTGGGTTCGAATCCTTGCTCCTCCACTTATTAACCATGTCAACTTGGGCAACACATAACCTCTCTGAGCTTCAATGTTCTCATTTGCCCACTGGAGGGTTACAGCACCACCTACCTCGCCTGTGATGAGGACACTCCTGGCACACAGGAAGCACTGTGTAAGAATTAGGTACTATTCAAAGCACTCATAGAAAACTAGGCCAGGTCAGAGAGGCTCCAGCCACTGGGGAAAATCTAGAACACACACTTTTCCCACAGTGACTCCCTGTCTAAGGGAGTCAGTGCCAGATGCTCTCATTCAAACTATGCTGGACAAACACAGATAGTCAAACAGGTTAGAAAAGGCAAGAGATAAAGCTGACACAGGAGGGGGAGGAAGGGGAGTTTTTTTTTTTTTAGTGACAGAGTCTCATTTTATCACCCTCAGTAGAGTGCCGTGGCGTCACCACTCACAGCAACCTCCAACTCCTGGGCTTTAGGCGATTCTCTTGCCTCAGCCTCCTGAGTAGCTGGGACTACTGGTGCCTGCCACAACGCCTGGCTATTTTTTTGTTGCAGTTTAGCCGGGGCTGGGTTCGAATCCACCACCCTCAGCATATAGTGCTGGCGCCCTCCCCACTGACGCACAGGCTCCGCCCCAGAAGGGGAGATATTATGGGAGGAAATGAAACCTATTCCCTTTATCTCTGAGGATTAACAGGCACTGCCAGGCAATAAGACAACAGAGAGCTCTGAGGATGTATGCATTTATTCTCTAGTGGGGACGGGGCTGTGATGTCAAGGGCGGCATAGATACGGTGATGCATTCCTCACTGGAATATTAATCTGGTGCCTCAAATGAGACAGTACAGTTCTTTTACATCATAATAGGTTGATTTTTTTCAAGCACTAATTACTATTAACACTAATAGGGAGTCACACAAACTAGGGTACGTTTGGGTAGGGAAGGGGGGAGGCAGGCAAGAGGGCTGGAAGAGTCGTAAGATACCAAAAGAGACAAAGGCATTGTCTCCAACATAACCAATTATGATAACAGTGTCTCTGCACAAAGCACTTTCCCCTTTCTTTTCAATAATTCCAATCATAATTTCAAAAGAAGGAGACAAGTCTGCAGACAGCACACGCAGCCTGTCTGGAAATGCTCCACTTTGTTCTCATGCTAAAATTTGCATGAAGGACAAAGGAGTTCAACAGTACCAAACTTCAGTAACTAAACAGAGGAAATGTCAGCTCCAAATCACGACTTGAACACAGGCAATCCATCCCATCTGAAATAGAGCCTATGAACTCACAACCCATGCACAGTCCAGCCCCACTTCTAACCCCAACCCTATTCTCTTGCTCCTACTGAAAGTATGATTGTTACCCTAGCTGTCTGTTTCCACAACAGACATATCCAGTGCTCTGTCTCAAAGTGATTATTAAATATTATGGCCATTCATTAAAAACTGCAAGAAAAGGAAAATACATTAAGACTTTTGCAATCCCAGACCTCGAATTCTGCCTACAATCATGGACTGTTTACATAGGGAATGCAAAGTGGGTGTAAGGTGGGCAAAGGAGAAAAAGAATGAAAAATTAATTTTTCTTTCTGTGAAAGCCATTTTAGAAAGGGGGTTTGGGTTAAATGTCTGATTAGCAATGAATGGTTGTCTGTGCACTGGGAAAGAGGGTGTTTGTTTTCTCTGATGCCAGATTTTCAGCTGTATTGATTGACTAATAAACTCCATTACCAAGACACTTTTAAATTAGAAGGGAAAAAAGTATTTTCTGAAAGCCAAACATAATCTTTTGCAAATAAAGCAGAAATAAAGGGAAAATTGCCTCTGGTGTGTGATCAGCATTTAAAATGTAGTCTCCACATCTGCGAATAAGCAGGCTTACGAATCTGAGGCCCCTGTCCATCTGATACACTGAGACACCGTCCACGTATTTGTGTAAACAGCCTCACCTGGAAGGTGTGCCTGTGGCTTACACATCCCCCTGTCCCTCTACTGGTCCAGCTCCTCATTCAGCACTCACTCTCTGACCTCCTCCCCGGAGACACGTGGGACTGGGGCTGTGCTTTGGGGTGCTCCCAGTCCAGTGGGGCAGACGGTAGATAAACAGGGCAGTGATGAGCCGCCTTCAGCATAACACGCATTCTCTCGGAGGAGTGGGCGAATGAGGTGAGAGCGTGCTTGGGTGTTTATGGGCAGGGAGAAAGCCTCCTGGAGAAGATGGTTAGTGGGGAGGGAAGGCCAGCAGAGCATCGGTGGAAGACAGCTTTATGTCAAATACTTTCAGTTCTCCAGAGTCACATGCTGCGCAGTCCCCGCCTTATCAAGGTGCTTCCTCCTCCTCCTCAATGCCCAGCCTCTGATTCGGCAGCCAAACCTCCCACCTGTACCTCCATTAGTAGCTTCAGCCCAAGGGTCAGCTTTTCCTGAAAGACTTCCTGGACTCTCTGGCCCAAGTTGGGTGCTGCTTCTTTGATGTCCAAGCGCTTTGTGCAGACTTCTACCCCGGGACCTGCCCATTGCCTGGTAATTGTAGATTACTTGTCTGTCTCACCTTAACCGTGGACTGCAGAGTGGAGGACGTGATGTTCATCTCTGGACCCCAGGAGCTTACTGTGTGCCTGGCCCCAGATACACACCCAATAGACACTGACACGTGGATCACTGAGTGACTGAATGACGGGTGAATGCTGTGCCTGAGAACAGTGTGACTACACTATAGGCTGGTTACGGGATGGGAAGCTGAGGGCGGACACTGAATCTGAGGAGACTAAATTCTATCTCTCTTCCAGGTTTTCTCCGACTGCAGGTCACGTGACCCACTGAGGGATTGTATGTAAAATTCATCTAGAGAATTGACATGAGCATTTTTTACAAGATGAAATACAAGAAAAGGTATCAGAGGGCAACACGCATGGTAAACACACACACTGTCCTGCGAACCTTTTCTTCAAGTTATGCCTGTTTGTACGTGTGTGCCTAGTAAGTCGTGCTGTGAAATGTCTACCTTGCTGTTTGAAAGCCATTTGCGAGAGGAAAAAGAAGTTACTAGCTGAAAATTAAAAATGCCAGAGATAAAGCAGGTTTGGAGTCTGAGGCGGATGAGTTTAGTTCTGGACCTATTACATGGAAGAAATGCCTGTAGATCAAAATAGGGCAGCTGGAAATGCAGATTTGGATCTTGAGAGAGGAATTTCGGAGAAAGAAAAACATTTGGGCCTCTTCAGTATATATACAGTCATAGAAAGTAAATGCCAAAATAAACACAGGCTATAAAGTGGTTTCACTTCTCTATGGGAGGGAACACAGTTGCCAGACGTGTGTTAAGGGACAAGCTCACCTTATCAGTGGAGTCTACACACCGATCCTGATGAACTATGAGGTAATGAGCTCGCACTAATTCGTCTGAGTTTGCCAATGCCCTGGTTGGTGTGGCCATCACGTCAACCTGTGCTGGGCAGAGAAAAAGAGGCCCTCTCCAGAGAACATCTACTTTCTACATAACAGAAGAAAAGTGAATTCTAAACTTTAAGAGCTTGGAGTTCAAGAACTAGTGCTTATCAGAAATATTTACTTGTCCTTCTAAGCTATTACTAGTTCCACTGATTCCCTCATTCTGTAGTCTTTGCTTTTTCACAGGCCTCAGGGCTGCTAAACGTGAGTCCATGGGCTTTCCCTGAAGAATGCCTGTAGTTTGAGAAGAATGAGGATGCTAACCGCTCTTCCCAAGTCCAGGGGCAGTCTCTAACGGAAACCACAGCATGGCGGAATGCTAGCCTGCTGGATGCAAATAAAACTGGCTTACACTAGTGTGTCCTAATGAAGCAATGTGGAAAGAGCTGGGTTCTTACTTCAGGGTTTTAAGTTTTATGGGCAGTACTACAGTAGCGATAAGGACTCTGGGAAACAGAAGGGAATGGAGAACATGCTAATAATTTTGATGATTTTCAAACTGAAACTCTCAGAGTCCACACATATAACATCTCTACAATAATGATTGCTTCATAGCTGTACTACTTTCCAGTTAGAATATGTTTTTCTGGTTCCTCAGTGAGAAGTCCTAAAAGAAACTTACACAGTCGCTCAGCAGAATTCAGCTATGATGTATTCCCCCATCTGCACAGATGGTATGAAGTTCCTAGAAGAGCCAGGGAGGAAAAGCAGAGCTTCCTAATTCTTACACTGACTGTACGCTTTCCAAATAGAAAAATAGTGACTGGGTGGAAATGCAGAAGTCACTGGAGCTTATACTGACCCCAAACAGCACAATGGATGTGCCACTGATGGGGCATCAGTGCTGAGGAAGAAAGGCTCGGGGTCTAGTGGTCTCCCAGACAGTGGTAAGAAGGAACTCTCAGGAGGACACAGTGGTAGAAAGCAGTGGTTGAAAGGATGGAGCATGTTAAGGGGCGAGGGGAAGACACAAGTAGCAGGAAATCAAGGGTGGCCAAGGTCAGAGGGAAATGACCACAGGGAGTAAATTTCAGCATGGAAATTCTTGAAAATGCCAATTACATACTTGAATAAAATATTCCTTTTCTCTCTCATTTTATAGATAAGTTCTTGAGTAGGCACAAGGCATCTTTAAAATAAGTACTAGTAGCAGTGGTCTCTGGAAAGGAGAATGAGTGGCTGGGATCAGATGGAAGGGCCCATGCTGTTGGCCGCTCCTGTGTGGCTTTTTAATGCTGTGTCATCTACACGTCACCTATTCACTCATTAATCCAAATATGTCTTCCCATCCATGTGAAAAATAGAAATGTACTGCATACCAACAACACGGCCAGCCCTTTCGTGGGTGCAAAAGATAAAAGATACAAAAGCCAGTGTCTGCCTTGGAGTTGCTGAGTCTGGAGAGAGACGAGCATGTCAGATGGGAAGGTGGACGGGAGGGCTGCTCGGGCGAAGGGCATGAACGGGGCCATGGCGGCCCAAGAGCAGAGGGAAGCAACAGCCTAAAGGAAACGACGAGGCCTTTGTCAAGGGGAGGGGGAGGAGAAGGACACGTGCAAAGGCACGAGGTGTGCGTGGGGGTGAATTGGCTCAAGGCGAGATGGTGTTGTCTTCTGGGAACAGTCCCGTGGGAACTTGATACAAATTGTAGTTCTTTTTTTTAATACTTCGTATTTTGTGGCTCATATTTTAGCATTGGCTTTTTACTACCATACATATGCCAAAGAGTTCTGAGCGTTTTTCTCAATCTGAAATTCCTCTCTGAGATCCAGTTCTGTATCTCCAGCCAGCACAAGGTGGACCGGCGAGGGAGGAAATGGCACGGAGGTTAAGAGGAAGAGGCAGCGTCACTCGACAAGGTAGGTGCCATACGCCAAGGGCTATAGGTTTCAGTGCCACGGACAAAGAGTGTGAACGACAGATCATAAAACTCCTGGCATCGGCTGTGGGGGAGAGAAACAGAGGAGAAGGGGTCAGTGAACAGGCCACAGACAAGGGCCCAGGCAAGGGCTCTCAGCTGGCGCACAGGAGAACCACCTCGGAGCTTCTTAAGCAGGGACTGAGGGCCAGATGCCACCTTTTATGACACAGTTTGTAAGTTTTACTGTCCAGAAATGGAAGTCATAGATCTTAAGAGTACCTACACATACCTGCAATAAATCAATATGATATTATAGCCATAGTATGAGGAAGACAAAAGTGTTTCATGAAAAAAATAAGCATTGCAATAGCAAAAATCCCAACAAGATGGCACTAAAGGGTAAAATGAAGCGGTTGGATGCTTGAACCCATATGGTAAATTAACTTGAAGGCCACGGTAATTCAACTGTGTTGCTGCTAGTGTCGAGATTTTCTGAAACTTGACTTTTCTCATCATCCTTGTTATTCAATATATATTAGTATGTGCTGTGTATTAAAACTGAGCAACGTTTTGTGCTTATAACTGAAACCATATTTATATATATTTTTATTATACTACTTATTTGTTATTGCATTCGTATAAACAGAACAGAGGTATTAAATAACTGTGGGCTTGAATAATTAAAATGAAGTGTTTTACTCATAGGAGGTGTTCACCGGGCAGGCCTGAGGAACACAGTGCTGGGAGCCCAGCAGCATGGCCATTGCCCTTTAATCGGTATGAAAAACAATAATAATCCTAACTCCTAAAATGTCCCCAGAGTGTGCTTCCACTGAGAATTATTGTATTAAAATTTCTGGCCAGGTCCCAGCCTAAAACAACTAAATCAGCTCCTGCCCCCCTTGGCAGTCTGGCGACTGTAGTGATATCAGCAGTAAGCCGGGTAGCACTTTTCCTAGGAGAAGTTCATGGACTTAAATAGTCAGACTTCATATCAGCTTAGTGTTCATTTTTAAGACCTTGCCAACACTTACTAACTTCATTTCTTTAACATTATCGAAAGAGAAAGCAGGTTAGGAATCCTAAGCAGGTAAGAAGATCAAGTTTAATAACATTGAATTTATTTTTACATTTACCTTCTATTTATGGCAATCCATAAAGATTTTCTACTTTCCGTAGTGAAATGAAAAAAATAAATAAAATTACATGATATGCACTTGATTGAAAGAAAATATTGTCATTAACAATGTGCCTGGATGCTACACTAAAAATCCCAGAGGTGGAATTGGAGAGCCAGTTCAGAGAAACTGTGGTTCTAGAATAAGAAGAGAAAGCAGGAATATTGGGGACCACCAAGTAGAAGCACACACAGGCTTCCACTCTTCTGGTCTGGTGGACAGGACCTGTTGGATCCACCATCAGGGATTAATAGCAAAGAACAAATGGCTGGGGACTTCCCACCTCAGAACCAGCTGGGAAGCCACAGCAGGGCCAAGGGCTCGAAAGACTACACAGATATAATCAAAGGTGACTATCAAGGAGTGGAAAAACAACCCACAGAACAAGTGAAAACTGCAATCATACATCTAATAAAGGAATTTTATCTAGAATACATAACAGAATTCTTACAATTCAATAATAAAAAGAAAAATAACAGTTTAAAAATGGGCAATGGATCTGAATACACATTTCTTCAATGATGATATACAAATGGCTATTAAGTACATGAAAGATTATTAGTCATAAGAGAAATGCAAATCAAAATCCCAGTGAGATAATATTTTATATCTACAAAAAAGGCTATAATTAAAATTATAAATAATAAGTGTTGAGAAAGATGTGGAGAAAATTTGAACCCTTGAATATTGCTAATGTTAATGAAAAATAGCGCAGCCACTTTGAGAAACACTCTGGCTTTTCCTCAGAAAGTTCAACATAGAAGCTGGGCCTGGTGGCTCAGGCCTGTAATCCCAGCATTCTTGGAGGCCAAGGCAGGGGGATCACTTGACTCATGAATTAGACACCAGCTTGAGCAAGAGCAAGACCAAGACCTCATTTCTAAAAAAATAATAACTGGGCATTGTGGCAGGTACCTGTAATCCCTTGCTTCTTGCTGAGGCAAGAGGAATGCTTGACCCCATGAGTTTGAAGTTGCTGTGAGCTATGATGCCACAGCACTCTACCAGGGGCAACAAAGTTGAGACTCTGCCTCAAAATAAATGAAAAAAAAAAAAGTTAAACATGGAATTAGCATATGGAACTGTTCAGGATAGCACACAATCAAACATTAAGTGGGATGTAGCCATGGAATAAAATGCTTTTCAGCAATAAAAAGGGATGAAATACTGATACACATATGTATATGTACTATAGTGTGAATGAATAAAACATTACGCCCAGTGAAAGATGCCAATTACAAAAGACCATACTTCGTATGATCTCATTTATATGAAATGTCCAGGTTAAGCTAATCCATAGAGGCAGAACGTAGATTAGTGAGGACCTGGGGTCAGGAGGTCTTGGAAGAAGAAATGGGGAATGATTGCTAATGGGTACAAGATTTCTCTTACAGGTAATAAAATATTCTCAAATTGAGTTGGAGGATGGTTGTACAACTCTGAATACACTAAAAACCACTAAATTGTAACCTTTAAATGGGGGAATTGTATGATAAGTGAATTATGTCTCAGTAAAGCTATTTGAAAAGAAAGAAAAAAAAAAAACTACATGAAGTTTCCTAAAACACTCTTGAAAAACTTCTTCAGGTTTGTTACTTTTACATATAGCTCTACCGTCTGACCGTATCAACCTGTTTCTATAACCGATATCTTATTTTTACCTCTTGTCTGTCTATTTTTCCCTCTCTTGTCACACCCATGTGATAGGAGGTACCATCATGTCCCAAGGGGGTGGCCCAGTGTCCTCCCAAACAGTCTACTTGCCTCCTTTCCTACCCTTTCCAAGTAATGTATTCATATTCCTGAGTGGTCTTTTCAAAGTCAAACCTGATCAAGAGCCACTCCCTGAGGAAAATCTCTCGAGGGTTCAAAGGCTTCCCACCCACCGTTCTTGGATAATCCTGATATTACACACATGGTCCTCAAGTTGCTACCAGCTTGGACCTGCCTCTTGGCCTCCCCTTGTATGAATGACCACCCCTTCCCTTTCTCTCATGCCTTGCTCACATTGTTTTGGTGTCTTGAAATTGCCATCCCTGTGTCCTCCAGCAGGACATTTATACACAAACTCCCTGAGCCTGGACATCTGTGCCCACTCCGTCTAATTAGTTCCTAATTCTCTTTCCAGCTCTGAGCTGAAAGCCTATGTGACTGGCTGAGCCAGGATTCAAAAGTATTTAATCAGCCAGCAACAAAACACTGAACCTAGCACAGGGAAATTTGATAGCAATAAACATAAAGTCATATATTTAAGTTCTATTAATTAATTGTTCAAGATGGGAAGACCTGGCAGGCAGTAAGTTGCATAAAGACAGGTCCATGGCTTTTAGCTGAGTACAAATTCTATGGGAACACCCACTGGAAATCAAAGGGGACTGGGTGGGTTGAGTCTAGGGTGGCCCCACAATCCTCACCTCCTGGTGCTCACACCCTTCTCCTTGAGAGTGGGTAGGAGGAGCAACTTGCTACTAAACAACAGAACAGCATAAGGACAAGATGTCGCTTCTGTGATTACAGTTGGGCCTTGAACAATGTGGGGGCTAGGGGCTCCAATCTCCCCTCCATGCCATCGAAAATCCTCATTTATCTTTTGAATCCCCAAAACTTTACTAATGGCATACTTTTCACTGGAAGTCTTACCAATAACATAAAAAGTCCACACATATTTTGGATGTTATATGTATTAATACATGCTATATTCTTACAATAAAGTAAGCTAGAGAAAACAAAATGCCATTAGGAAAATCACAGGAAGAGAAAAGTTATTTACAAATCATTAAGTGGAAGTGAATCATCAGAAGGGTTTCCATCCCCATTGTCTTCATGTAAGTAGACTGAGGAGGAAGAGGGAGAGGAGGGGTTGGTCTCTCTGTCTCCAGGGAGGCAGAGGTGGTGGAGGGGGCTCCGGAGAGGCAGGCACACTCAGTTGTAACTTGTACTGGAACAGGATCCATGTGTGACAGGATCTGTGCAGTTCAAACCTATGTTGTTCCAGGGTCAAGTGTATAATTGTGTAAGATGTCAACACCCATTGTGCCAGAAGACTTGCTCCCTGGCTGGCTTCAAGGAGGGAGCAGAATGCTGAGAAGTCCTCAAGGCAAGGAACTGAAGGTAGTTTCAGCCAACAGCCAGCAAGAACCTGAGCTCCTCAGTCTGACAGCCTGCCAGAGACCAAATGTTGCCAAGAACCACACGAGCTCCAGTCAGCCCCCTCACCAGACTGCAGCCCCAGCTCACACCTTGACTGCAACCTGTGAGATCCTGAAGCAGAGGACTCAGCTAAGCCACGCCAGAATCAGGACCACAAGTTGTAAGATAATAATTGTGCACTGGGTCACTATGTTTTGGTAATACTGTTATACAGTGATGAACAATGAACACAGATTTAACCACTGACTCTCACCAAGTACCAGTCAGACTGGTGTGCCAGTACCAGGCGCTACGTGTGAACAGTGACAAAAATAGGACTGTCTTCCAGGGGAGGTACCCAGTAAGGTCAGGAGGTGGTGGACTCCATGCCCCATTAGGACGACTGGAAATGTCTCCCCAAGATGAGAAAGAAATGGTTTGGGCCATGACTTTGAACAGATGGAGTGCTGCATCATGAGCTGACTTGTGCTGCGCTGAGTCGGGTAGTAACAGGGAGCAATGACAAGGGCTGCTCCATTTCAACACGCGGGTGGTCGGGGAGGGGAAGAAGGGTGTGATCAGAGGAAGAGGGCACAGAGGGTATGCAGGAAGGCGCCCACTCCCCATTCTCTGTCCAGAGTAATGGCAATGCTAATCTTTTCACAAGGAGCCAGCATAATCATGTGGCCAATATTAGAATATTTTCTAGCAGCAGAATAAGCAACATATGTGCATGTGTGCAGGAGTTTATATAATAGATTGTGTATCTATCTAGATCTTTCTTCTCTTCTATCATTTTCTAGGCCTCACCTAAACTTCCATTTAGGGGGAATCCGCAGCCTTTTGATTTCAAGATTTTTCTTTTGTAAGCACCAGAGGAAACAAGAAAAGCTTTACCTTTCTCTGCTGTACTCCTTTTAATAAAAAGATTTAATCTGTGAAACCTAGATCCAGTCAAAACGTTGCACTCAAAGATTCAGAAGGCCACAGGTTCTGGATGGCGATGGCATACAGGTGGGATGTGGGATTAGGAAAACTTGTCTAAAATGCTTTTCTTCTGGGTTGTGTTTAGAGAACCTGTTGTGAGGGTTTGTGGAGCAGTGAGCGCTGCCTGGAAAGGGCCAGCAGGGGGCGCTACAGGACTGAGAAAACGAAAAGCTGCCAGGGCTTCAGGAAACTGCTTGAGGAGTTTACCAGCAGCTCAGCTGAAGGTGCTGTATTGAAGGAAGGATGTTCCCAAAATATTATGCAGATCTTTCAACATAGCAAGGTTTAGATGGGAAGAAACCTACATTAGTAAAGAAAAGCTCTTAGAGTTTTGTTTAAAATGAGTTGAATTCACCTGTAGAAGGTGAAGGTCTGGGTTAGTGGTGCCACACTGCACACAGGAATTGTCCAGAGGCCAGCAGCCTAATCAATTCTACCCTCATGTTAATCAAAAATTAAAAAAGAAAATCTAAAATGTTTTAATCCTTGGCAAATCAACTGAAGTTTGCTTTTCTATGAATTGCATGAATTATTTTCATCAATAAATAATGTTTTAAATGGAAAAAAAATTACTAATTTTTAAAAAGAAAATAAATACAAATGACTAGCACCCATCCAAAGATTTGGCATTAACTGGTCCCAGGTGTAGTTTAGATATGTGGAATTTTCTAAACTTCCCTGGTGATGCTAACGTCAGCCATCGTCAGGATCACTGCCTGGCCAGTTCTGACGAGGTCATCTTTCGGAGGCTGCTCCATTTAAATTAGGTATAAAAATTTCTTTAAAAAAAGGTTTTCAGTATAAATTCTGAGACCCACAAAAGATATGTAGTAGATGAATCAACAAAACAAGTTGACTATTAAAGACATTAGAGATAATGAAAAACTAAATTTAATATTATCCCAGAAAAATGCTCTTAGCTTGCTTTGATTGGAGAATTGTGCAGTGAAAGTAGCACATTTAAAATAAAATCTTCCCCAACTACATTTTCATTGGTTTCCTTCTCTCTTCTCTGTTGTTTCTATTCCCTGTCTCCCTCGGCCCTGATTCCCTCATTGATTTCACTCTCATCTCAAAGACCTGCTCTTCTTCTCAGACTGAGTGATGTTATTGTGACAGGCTTCAGACTCAGTCCCCAACTGTGCGCTGTGGGAAGCACTGGAAATGTGCCTGCAAGTTCAGCAGCCTGAGGGTGGAGACTGCAGACGCTGGAGGGCGGTGATGTTGCCAAGCAAACGCACAGAACCAGCCTGACTGCCTGAAGCAGCATCTTGAAATAGGGAGAAAAGGAGCCCAGGGAGCAGGATCAGGATCTAGACCCCTGCTGCTCAAAGCGCAGTCCACGAACTAGCAGCATGAGCACCACCACCCAGAGAAGAGTGGGCCCCTCTCCTGACCTGCTAAATCAGAATCTACAGTTCATCAGGAAGCCCAGGTGGTTTAAAGCACACTGAAATTCAGGAAGCCCCGCTTTAAAAGATTCATTCCCATTGGATTTTTCAACCTTAAAACGCACAGGCAGGAGAGAACATTATGATCACAGGTCCTTCATCTAGAGTACCTATGTAAGATTATCTGCTAAAACAGCATTTTGGGAAGGGGGGATTGTAGGAAATCTCAAGTTCAGTGGTGTGGACACCTCATCTCAGGAGCTACCGCAGATGCTGATGACTGCAGGGAAAACTGGCTCAGCATTCTAAGTCAGAGCTCACCCACCAATTCCCGCTCTTCTATCTCAAAGCCTAGGTATCTCTTAAGACAAGAGATTTCCAATCATTTCTGGAAACTGGAAGAATATTAATAATAAAAATACCCAGTTCTCTAGCAATGTTCTTTACTTCACCTATAAACTTGGGGCCAATTAAAATTCTGATAGATATATGTCAAACATAATATATAAACATGCCCAATATAATATAATCACTGCCACCTTCTTTGTATTGAGCGAAAGTAGTTTATTTACTGATCTTTCTGTGCTGATTGTCAGGAGACACAAAAAAGCATAACATAACTATTGCTCTCAAAAACAAACTATTTTAAATATTTAATTTAAACATTCATTTGACTGCTTTGAAATTAAATATGTCAAAACTATTGAGCTGAGTCATAACACTACAAAACTTTGACATCCTCAAGTGTGTTGTAAAAATTATGTTATCTTTAAAAACACGTTAAAGCAAATATTACTTTCCTGTGACTGCTGTCAACAACACAAAGTTGGTGGCTTCAAATAAGAGAAATTTATACTCCTACAGTTTTGAAGACAGAAGTCTAAAATTGGTTTCAATGGGCTTGGATCAAGATGTTAGCTGGGCTCCGCTCCTTCTGGAGGCTCCAGAGGAGAAGCTATTTCTTGCCCCTTGCAGCTTCTGGTGGTTATCAGTATTCCTTGGCTTGTGATTCATCACTCTCAATTTCTGCCTCTATCTTCACACTACCTTCTCTTGTGTCCAATTTATTTCTGCCTCTTTTTTATAAGGACACTTTCATTGGTGGGATGACTCAATTAGCGATTCTCAACAAAAATTTTCCAGTCTCAAGACCCTTACCTTAATCCCATCTGTAAAGACCTATTTTCCAAATAAGATGAAACTCTATGTTTCAGGTGTAAGAACCTAGTATTTTTGGGCATACATTATTTAGCCTACTACAGAGTAAAATTACCACTTGTAAGATAGTATTTATTAATGATACTCAAAAGGAATAATTTCATACATATAAAAAATATGAAATAAACAGAAAAAGCCATGGAAACAAGTCTACTTGTAGCAATAACTATTTCACATAAGCTGCTTTACTGTTTGCAGTTTTACACCAATTTCAGAAGTTGTGCACCAACCCAATAAAATAGGACAGTAATGGTGCCCGTAAAGAGTGGGACCTTGTTTGGTTCCCCTGGAAGAAAGGAACAGAATCAGGACACGACATGGATTGATGACCCCTTCTCTGATGCCTGTTCTTATCTCATCACTCAGATGCATCTACTGAAAGATTAATAATAGGCTTCTTGTCCATCTCAGTTGACTTGTAAAGAAGCTTATGCAGGGGAGACCAGCAGACAGGGACAGACTGAAGCTGACTTGACAGCTAAGCAACGTCACCAGCTAAGTGACTCCTTTCTTTCCAGCAGGATGGACTGGACACACTTAGTTTGGGTTCAAAGTCAAGGAGCAACATTCCCATATGGCTTTTCCTATGAAAACCAAGATTGTGATTCATTCTTACTTGACCCTGGCAGATGTAATAATGCCCCAAACCAAATAGAAAAGGAATGTCTTTATTATGTGTTCATCTTTCTTTGGACCCAGTATTCAGAATTTGCTTTAATTAATAAGCTGACCATCCCAGACAAGAACTAGGTCCCTGAATAGCAACCCATACCCAATTCTCTGGCTTGGGCCCCGTGAACTCTCCTGGCTGCTTCCACCTGAAGTAAGCTCCATCCTGAGTCATGCTCTTTATTCTACCTTTCCTTTTTATAACTTCATGAATCTTAATTGTTTAAAATTTTGCATACAGGATATAATGTTATAGCAAAATCTTTGGGATTTGCAATGTGGTTTTTTTTTTTTTTTTTTTCGGTTTTTGGCCAGGGCTGGGTTTGAACCCACCACCTGTGGCATATGGGGCCAGCGCTCTACTCCTTTGAGCCACAGGCGCCGCCCAGGATTTGCAATTTTTTTTCGGTTAACATTACATTGCTAAGATTCATCCCAACTTCCGTGACCATTCTGTGAATGGGAATATTATTCATCCACTCTCTTATTGATGGGCATTTGTGTGGTTTATAGGTTTCTGCTCATGACACAGGAAAGAAAATTGCATCATACTAAAAAAAAAAAAGGGCAAGTTGAAAGCTCGGCAGCAATCTTATTGTCCCTTTCCCATTTTTAAATTCTGCTGTGAAAAACTAAAATATTGGCACCTAGATTGGAGTGGTGTTCCAACAGTTTGAGAGCTTTTTGGGTCTTACTATGTATTTCCCCAAAGAAACAATTCTCTATATGGTGGTTTATCTGCTGACTGATGTATAAAAGGCTGCTTAATTCATAATAAACCAAAAAGCAACTACAGAGCGAGCCAAAACATTCTGGCATGACAGCATTTCTGATAAACTGCATCTCCCAGAGAAGTGGCAGCCCTCCTCCTATGGAGGCAGGCCAGGGAGCAGGACAGGCCTCCTGTTCTCCCTCCCCCAAGTTTCGTCAAGCTGCAGCCTGAGGCAGCAACTCCAGCCAAGAGCGGGAGGAACAGGCTGGCTCAAGACTGCCAAGCTCAGGGAGATTCAGGGGAGGGGATGCTGAGGCCGAGAACACAAAGGGAGCTGTGACTTAGGAGAAGTGACGAGGACTCGAGTGGACGGGGTGAGGAGTGATCAAGAAGTGAATAGTTTTCTCTGCATCTTTAGCACTGGTCCTTGGGGAACTTGGGTTAGGGTTAACTGCAGGGGAGTCAGGAGGCAGCCTGCAGGGGCCTCCATGAGGCCACAGGCTTGGATCTCCTTTCTCTTCGTCACAATTTCTTACCTCTTCTTTCACAGAGGCGTCTACTTGCACTTGGGGTGGGACGTTTAAGAGGCAGAAGAGGGAGCTTTCAGACGAGGTGGGAAGTGGGAGAGGAGGCGCCCCCTCTGTGCTGTTGTGTCTGCAGGGAAGTGGGGGGAGAGCAGAACCGAGCCTCCGGTGCTGCGCCAGGCGGTAACTACTGGTCTGGAAGGGCCCTTCTTCTATTGGGAGTATGTAGGTCAGGGCCTGCCTACTGAAAGAAAATCCATACATTCACCTGTTCTAAAAAAAGATGCTATTATTTTTAGAGCTTTGAATAGGGTATGTAGGAATGTGTGGGTTACAACTAAGCCTCTGGTAAGTTTGCTGGCAGAAAATCTGCTAAGAAATTTAGGTCAGAATAGCTCTGTAAAAATGTACTACATTTGTGATATTTTGTTAAGAGTTTTTCCAAGTGGATATATACAATTTAGACATATACAATAACAACTTCAACATAAGTGTGTACTGTTATATATTTATTCAGATAAATTGTTGAAAGCCTATTTTTTCCCCCAGGACTGTGTTAAAAGCTAGGATACAACTGTGGAAAAAGTCAGTCCCTGTGATAAAAGGTGATCCCCATCATACTCTCTAGGACCACTGGGCCCCTCAAGCCCACTCCAGGTCTAGAACAGACTCCCACTCCCAATCTCTCCCAATCTAATGCTCTCTTGGAAAACGACATACAGTACTATAGACTTTTACCTACAAATAGTCCACTGAACAGCCTCAGTGGGCCAAGAATTGGTATTGAGAATCCCAATGCTAAAATTTGGCATTATTGTCTAAAATTAGCACCGGGCTTGGTGTTGGAATGGAGGCACCATCCCAGGAAGAACAGCTGCACACCAGGTCTGACAACTTTGGGACACGCCTCACAACCACTGGCACATCAGCCGACTTAGAGTTCCGCCACGCTCTGGAAAACACTGAGCTATAGGTTCATTGTCAGTTTTACAATGAGCTGGTTGTAAACTTCAGTTGCTTTTATTCTTGGCTTCAAATTATAGGCAGCCTCATCAGCACTAGCTTATGAGATTACTGTGAACTATATGTTCATGTTATATGTGGACTATATTTATGGTTTGCTTCATATTATACTTTAATGCATTTCTGTACCTATAACATGTATTTGACCAATTATTTTCCAAGAACTAGAAATTAAGATAGTTATGTGTGTGAGATAGTTATACACGAATCAGCTAAGAGACTAATTCTAAAGCAGACAAACATTTAAATTTTTTCCTTTTCCCTTAATCAATTTCTTCTGAACCCTGGCACTGTCTCCGCAATTGCATCAGAAAGATTAGAGGTAGGAAGGCCAAGAGATCTTTTGCCTGCCTAAGCGGACCCAGGAAAGAAAAGCAGGGACCTGTTCTAGAGGAGCTCCAGGTGAGACAGATATGCAAAGCTGTATTTATCCTGCATCATGATAACAGTCAGAAAGGCTGGGAGGAAGAGGCATCATCTCACGTGACTGTGAAATGTGATATAATGAACAATAAACCCTATAGGGGAAGCCCTGATTCATGCAGAGACAGACAAATGGTGTCTGAAACAGGCTGAGTGACTTGCCAAGGGTCACACAACGGTGACTGGCACGAGAAGGGAGGGGATGCCTTCTGGACTCTAGTGATTTTATTCCATTTAGGTCATACTAAAAAATTAATTTAAAACACCTGTGTTGACCTTTAGGGGAGAATTTTACCCTCATGGGAAGAATAAAATGGAGACCAAAGATCCTCAGGCAAACCAGGGGCTGGGCCAGCAGTGAGGAGCTCTTCAATTCTCCATCATACTTTGCTAAGACTATCCTGGCTCCTTATTTCTTGAACAGTTGTTTTCACTCTGGATTATCAACACATCACAAAACATTGCCAAGATGGTTTATTATTTTCAGTAAAGGATAAAGTTTCCCAAAAGTTAGGAATCCAGACAGTTGACACAGTGTGGCCTCTGTACACAGCTGGAACTGTCGGCAGCTGCTCTTCCTCTGATCTCTCAAGGAGGCTCTCATCCTCCTCTCTCCACTGCGCCTCCTTCTCCTGCTGACAGGTTACGACACAGCCTGTCAACAAACAGGGGCAAAGGGCCAGTCCAACCAGGGTTCAAAGTCTAACAATCACGCTCACTGAAAAGCCAGGTAAATCTGTCCTCTAAAAGAGCTCACCTAGATGGTTTATTTTCAGCCACTGTGTCTTCCTGTTTCTTATGGTTAATATAGGCTCATGGTACAACAAGTTGAGGAACAGATACAGACAGCAGGTAGGCATTTTTGAAGGATAAAAAATCAGAACTGTCAATAATGGCCCTGCTGCCTAAGGGTCCTGGAATTACATTCTTTTAGCATGTACAGAATTAACCTTCACTGCAGCTCTTATTTTCCTACACTGCTTTTAGGACACTACACGGGCAGTTGGCTCAGATTTTTACTTTCACATGATTGTCCCCAGCAGATGCATTTTCAGGCCACACGTTGATTCACAAATAGACCACTTGTGTCTTTCTTTCTCCTACTGGCCTTGTCAAACGGAGCCAGCAACCATATAATCAAGGTTGCCTGTGGTCCTTTAAAGACTGGAATCCAAAAGCAGTCAACATCATTTTCATCACTTTCTCATTCCATAAACCAGGCTTGCATGAATACAATTTAATGAGACTTTAAGTCACAAAACTCACTGTCCTCTACTAAATTACTCACTGAGTAGGTGTTAAACCACCTCCCACTTGAACTGAAAAGCTGAGTTTCCCCAAGATGCCTTTTAACATTTACATTTCTACCTTTGGACAACCCCTGGTAGAGATCCATCTCCACCGTAACAAGCTCTTCTGAGGCTGACTTCAGAATTCAGGTATCTGAACACAGCAGCAGGTGCAACTGTACTATACTGCAAGGCAGTTCCTTTTTATTAAGGTGTATTCATAGTATAAAATGGAATTTGATTCTTCTGTTAACATATACTAGGAAAATCTCTGTTGTGAGATTAGAAACACATCAAAAATAAAGAGACCCTCCTGCTTCTGCCCAAGAAGGCCTCGCTTCCTTTAGTTCCTGCCTATGGCTCAAAGCAGGCAAGCAAACGAGACACCCAAGGACTTACATACCTGATTCCTAAGTTATTTTGAAAATTTTCAACGTCATTTGAATTTGAGGCTGGATTGTGTTTGGAGTGAAGGGTGGGCAGAAAACTATTGGTTAATTATGTACAAAGAGTTGTAGAATTCAATGTGGAAGTCGGTACTGATACCAAATTAGGAAGAGGTACTGGGGGTGCCAGGGAGGTCTGAGGGGGTAAAGGCCTCTCTACACCACCCAGTGCACCCTTCCTGCTGGACCTGTTGATGCATCGTCTCCCTTAATCCTCACAACGGTGCCCTAGGCGAGTCCCACTCTTCCACCTTACAGAGGAGGAGACGGGCTGAAAGATACCAAGGGACCTGACTAAGGTGTCACCGAGCTGGCAAAAGAGAGAGGATTTAAAAGGGATGCCTGCTGTTTGTGGGGATGTAAATTAATACAAAATTACATGAACTGTCCTCAAAAAACTAAATTACCACATGGTCCGGGAATCCGGCACTGGGGGCAATGTATCCTAAGGACTAGACATCGGTGTTTGGAAGAGATACCAGCATTCCGGTGTTTACTGCAACATTCTTCACAATAGTCAAGACGTGTGTGTCCATCAGTAGATACATGGATACGCAAAGTGTGGTGTGTGTACATATAATGATGGAGTATCATTCGGCCTCTAAGAAGGAAATTCTGCCATTTGTGACGATAGGAATGTACTTGGAGGACATTGTGCTGAGTGAAATGGGCCAGCACAGAAACAAATGCTGCACATTAACTATAAGTAGAATCTACAACGACTGAACTCATACAAGCTGAGAACAGAATGCTGGTTCCCAAGGCCAGAGGTGGGGGAAATGAGGAGATGCTGGTCAAACGGTACAAAGTTGCAATTAGACAGGAGAAATAAGTCATATGTATGTACGGGGACGGATATGTTAATTAGCTTGATTTACTCATCCTGCACCATATACATATATCATAATAGCACTGTGTACCCTATAACTATATACAATTATAATTTGTCAAAAATAAATAAAAATGAATAGAAGCGTCTGGCTCCAAGGGCCACACTCCTTACATGGCTCTGGGCTCAACGTGTATCCTCCCTTCTAGGATGAAACTGACTACTTCCACCTCACCTTTTTTCTGATTGAGAAGCCAGAAAGATATACTGGGTGCAGCTATGGTGGGGGGTTTAATCCTAACATGATGAATGAACTCCTTACATTTCTTTCTTATCCCCCAAAAGCTCTCTGAGTCACAGAGCTGCCCCAGAGCGACAGCTCTCTGCAGAGGGTAAATAATCACATCACAAACAACAACAGTGGGCCCCAACCTTTGTGGTACCAGAGCTGGTTTCATGGAAAACAATTTTTCCACTGACGGGAGCGGTGGGATAGTTTTGATATGAGTCTGTAAGCAACTGATTTCCTATGGTCTCTGTGTGGTCAAACCTCTCGGCTGTGATAATCTGTATTTGCAGCCCCTCCCCAGTGCTAGCGTCACCGCCCCAGATCCCCCTCGGATCATCGGGCATCAGATTCTCCTAAGCATGTGCAACCTAGCTCCCTCACGGTAGGATCACGCTCCCGGGAGACCAATGCTGCTGCTGCTCTGACGGGGGCGGGGCTGAGGCAGTGAGGCCCTGATGGGAGCGGCTGTAAATGCAGAGAGGATTTGCTTGCTGGCCGCTGCTCCCCTCCTGCTGAGCAGTCTGGCTCCTAAGAGGACACCAACCAGTACCTGTTTGTGGAGCTGGGGACGGCAGTACTGTAAGACAGCCTATCAAATGGAATCAGCTGAACTAATTAGCTCTACTGTTCAGGGATTCAGAGAATGTCTACCCCACCTAGATTCAAGTACTGGTCCACCACTTACTTACCAACCACGTGATCATGGTAGGTTCTGTGGTAAGAGACCTGCCAAAATCAGTTTCTCTGCATTCAAGTCCAATTTAAAGATTTTGAACCTTCTAATTTAAACCGATTTATTCTAGTTAGTTAACTTCCCTGTGGCTTACTTTCCTCTTTACTAAAATGGAGATAACAGAGTACCCACCTCAAGGGATTCCTGGTGAGAAGATTAAATAAGGTGACACACGCAAAGTACTATGAATACCACGTGACACCCAGTGGCACTCAGTCAAAGTTAGCTGCCCTCATTATCCTCACCACGACCGTCATCACCTCCTTTCTGGATGGGTTGCTTAACTTCCTTAAGACATACTTTCCTTAATGGAATTTGCAATAATAACAACACTTATTTCACAGCATTGTGAAAGTTAATGAGATAATACAAAAAAATGCTTGGCATGGTACTTTGTTAGCTAATGACAATAGTAGCAGTAGCAGTGATTAAAATAATCTGTCTATTCCCTAGTTAGACTTTTCCATTCGAAAATCTTCTATCTTTGTGACTATGTAACATCTCTGAGAAGTCTAGTGTCTTAGTCAAAATGGTATAGATTTTAAAAAACTCTTGCTAATTTACCTCATACAATTATTATATCAATCTCTAATCGCATCGGGAGTAACAAAGTATGTGTTTGATCTTACCAAGAGTGGAATTATCATTCTGAGAAATCTTCCCTGAGTAACTATTTATCTTGTTGAAGTCATGGAAGACTTCTTTATGTGAAGAAGAACACCACTACCCCTATCACTGACAAAAATCAAACTTAAGTTTTATGTTAAGTTACTATGATATAGAAGACAGACTGATAGACTAGCAGGAACAGCAACACACTAAGAAAAACAGTAAATCACAAGTACTGAATAATGAACAAAATGATATGAACATACTCTACTGTGATGCTGTAATGTGAAAAGTACGAGATTGTAATGGACGTCGTGCCCGCAGAAGCACAGGAAATGAATCAACACCCAAGTTCACATACTCCCAACAAAACCCAGTTGTTAGTATGTTTGAAGGATTCACTTTTTTCATTAAATGTAAAAGTGGGCAGGAGGTGGCTCCTGCCTGTAATTCCAGCACTCTGAGAGGCTGAGGTGGGTGGATTGCTTGAGCTCATGGGTTCAAGACCAGCCTGAGCAAAAAGCAATACCCCCCCATCTCTACTATAAATAGAAAAACTGAGGCAAGAGGGTCACTTGAGTCCAAGAGTTGGAGGTTGCTATTAGCTATAATGCCACAGCACTCTACCCAGGGTGACAGCTTGAGACTTTGTCTCAAAAAGAAAAAGGGTATATTTTGAGGGCTTAAAATGTCTATGCCCTACAAAGTTCTTTCTGATGGCCACATGGGATCAGTCTTAAAGGGGATCCCAGTGAGAGGGTCCAGACGCCATGGGGAAATAGCTTCTCCCTGGGCAGAAAGTGATTCTTAATAGAAGAAGCATATTGGCGTAGAAAGAGCTAACAAGTTTTTTTAAAAAAAATACAGTGGAGATACACTAACGCAGATTCATTCTGGTCATTTTCTCTTCATTTTGAACACAAATGGGAAAAAAGTTGCTAATAAAAATGCAAAACTCACCACTGCTATCTCTGGAGATCTCTCAGTGGCAACGTGTTTGCCTCTGGACGGGGGGACCTGTTGCTGGGGTTCTGGGGTAAGACACATACTTTTCACTGTCACCCTTTGGCACTGTTTGAGTTTGTTAAAATCCTGAAGGTTTTATCTATGTTAGTAATTCATGATAAATATGTAAGCACATACATAAATAAAATGCGCTGAGGACATATGCAACATCTGTAGACATTTTGGTTGTCGCAACTTGGGATGCCAGGGAGGCCTGTCACTAGCATTTAGCGGACAAAGGCAAGGGCTGCTGTTAAACATCCAACAAGGCCTCTGTGACAAAAAATGACCCAGCGCCACCAGTGTGCTGTTGAGAAGCCCTCCTCTCCATGATGGGCCCTTAGGAGAACACAAACACGCCACGTAGGAATGACACGGACAGCTGCTGAGGGCGCCTGTCGGCCCCAAGCCACTCCAGACCGAGCACACCGAGCAAAGAGACAGGGTGGAAGTGACCCTGCAGACTGCCCCCACCCCAGCAGGGTCCTGCCTGGTTGAGGAAAAGCAGCTCGCAGCAGGGGAGGCAGCATGAGTAAGACAAGACCCATGCTGCTCCCTCAAACCTGGGTAAGGAGACGACCGTCAGGCCCCGTCTTCATGGGCCTGTGTGGGCAGAGAGGGCATTTAGGGCTGTGCTGCCCCACTTATACATGTTCAAAAATATCTGGTTAAGAGCTATTCACACTTTCATATCTTAAGCACAGCATTGGCACCTGTACTCAAACTGTTATGTTCTAATCCAGTGGCATCATTCAGTGGTCTATTTAAAACTCACAGGCTGCGATTAATTTAGGGGAGAGTATTTTGACCAAGGGAGAAAAGCTTCTCCTAGAGCAGTATTTGCTTGGAGGTCTTCAGGACCCCAGGTATCCTTGACAAGCTGCCCTGAAAATTTTCAATCAGAAAAAACTTATGAAAGGGCCATTGATGGCAAAAGAAGAATGACTCTTGTCTCCTTGAAATTTACAGTAGAACCTCCAAGGTTTACCCCCTCCAACACTGACCATCTCCTTAAGTTGACTGTATTTTCACAGACCAGACGTGCACCACAGGTACGTATCAGTACAGAAGGCCTGGTCGCATTGCCATATATTGCCTAGTTTGTCACAGTCCCTTGTGCAGTCAACCTACACAGGTTTTACTGTAATTAATTAATTATAATCTCTTCCTATATTGTGCATTTTCTCTCTCTTTTCTCATCAACATATTTTCTATACTTGTTCATTTCTGCATTAAAGTGTATGGCAGCAAAAAACCTGTAATGTTTAAGTAGGAAGAGATCTTCAAAATTATCTAACAAAATCTTTACAGTTTTCAGAATAAAAATGTATAACACATATAGGCATTTCCGTGTAGCAAGCATTATTCTCAATGCTTTACTTCCATTAATTCCTTTAATCCCTCCAAACACCCTATGGGATACATACCGAGGAGTAGGCTGGGACACAGAGAGGTTAAGTCCCATGTTGTGGCAGGCGGGACCCCGAGACAACTGTCAGTCAGGGCCCGGTATCAACTTTTCCCACTGAATGCAGGTGGAGACTGCAACTCGCTTCCAGATGACAGTATAGGGCACTGGTGATAGGAAAGGCAGTCCCAGGATTGTGGTGTGTTATATTAGGCACTGTTGTAGCAGACGGAGTAGACTGGAGAGTCTCCTTTTACCCTTAGAGAAGCAAGCTGCCATACTGTGAGAGGGCTTTCCCAAGAACCACAGGGCAAGGAACTATGGGAACATCTGGGAACTAAATAGCCCCTAGCTGACAGCAAGAAAATGGGGACATCAGTACCAGAGCCACAAGAAACCAAATTGTATCAATAACCATGAGAGATAAGCCAAAAAGCCCTCACAAAGTCTGCACGTGGCCTGTGGGCCACAGCTTGGACATCCCTGTAGCCATGAGCTAAGCTTGGATCAGTCAACTCACAACCTATGAGCATTCGAACGAGAATAATTAATTGCTTTAGGCCATGAATTCTGATGTAGTTATGCAGCATTATCACAGAATCTGAAAGTTCTTTGGACTTCTGGTCCACCACAGGCCTTATTAACATGGCATTTCACAGGACTGGTGTTCTGGGGATGAAAGCCCTGAAGAGTAAAGGAAGGCATAATTAATGCTTTAACCGGCCCTTTGTTGGCTATAGGTTGCTTTGTAACAACCAAGCTGAAAGAAGCTTTTGGCACAGGATATGCCAAGATCACAATTCTGATAAGATAACAAAACCAGCCCATACATGTGTACTTCTGAAATTAAGGTATCACAAAAAAATTCCATCATGCAGGATTAGAGGGAGAATGGAGGTGTAAATTGGAGCCAGGAGTTCAATAGCCAAGAAAGCCCAAGTCAATGGAGAGCCGAGGATGGTTGATCGTCTACCTTTAAGATCTGAAAAGACTAACAAGATTTTGAGTTTTTGTAGCCTGGAATCTCTGGCCTTACTTTAAAAATAGTGGCTCAGCGAATAGGGCGCCGGCCCCACATATCGAGGGTGGCGGGTTCAAACCCGGCCCCAGCCGAACTGCATCAAAAATTAGCCAGGTGCTGTGGCGGGCACTTGTAGTCCCAGCTACTTGGGAGGCTGAGGCAAGAGAATCGCCTAAGCCCAAGAGCTGGAGGTTGCTGTGAGCTGTGACTCCACAGCACTCTACCGAGGGCAATAGAGTGAGATGCTGTCTCTACAAAAAAAAATAGTGCATTATATTCCATAATTTAGTCAAAATTGAAAACAGATCAAAGTCAGATCTATGTGATGTAATTTTCCCCGGATAAGGAAGCATAAGAGGGTTACAGCTTAATGCTCTAGACACTAAAGAAGAGTCAGGAAGCCGTTAGCTGGACGAAGCTGTCCATTCGCGGAGGCCAGCCAGTCCCCAAGAGCTGATGGGATGATGCCAGGGGAAGGCAGCTCAGCACAGTGGCTGCTGCGTCTCTGCCAGTAAAAATGGCAAATTATTCTTATTTATTGAAGCCTACTATGTGCCAGACTCTCTCTGCTAAACTTCTGTTTCTATATATTACCTTCAATCACTACAATGATCCTAACAAGCTATGGTGCAAATGTTGATGTCTCCTCAAAATTCGTATGTGGAAACCTCACCCTCAGTGTGACAGTCCTAGGAGGTGGGGCCTGTGAGGGGGGAACCCTCGGGAACGGAATTCGTGCCCTTGTAAGCAGCTGAAGAGACCAGAGTCGTCCTCTCCCCTGACGTAGTGAGGATTCAGCAAGAAGACCCCTTCTGAGAAGAAGAGGGCCCTCCCCAGACACCAGACTCCAGAAATGTGAGAAATGCATTTCTGTCATTGACAAGCTACTTACTTAGTTCATGGCATTTTTTATGGCAGGCTGAGTGGGCAAAGGCAGGACTCTCATGGTCATGATACAGACACAGCTCATAAAAGTGAAGTTTGTTGTGGGAGGAGAAATAGCTAGCACAGCAAATTAGCAGGGAATGAAATTGAGGGCCCTGACCTTGAGGTTTAAAGTCCTCCTACAAGATCACACAACTCCTCGGGTTTCTGAACAAAGGCAGCTTCCTTTCTTTTCTATTTCTTTTGCTTCCTTTGTACTTAAGATTTTTAATTTACTCAGCCTGTATGCACTCACCATTATTGTTACAAATTATACAATAAATCCACTCAGAAATACCACTGTCCCCAAGCCTCTTTTACTAAATGCAGTCACATTTACTTGTCTGCTGTTTGCCAGCACAGCCTCTGGCTGAAGCAAGGCCAACCCACTTGGTTCACTAGCCCCCTGAAGTCAGATGCAGCTGGTTAGCAGCACTATTCTTTAGTTATGAAAATAACCTGGAAGGCCGGCTAGCTGTTGCACCCTGGTGGCCCTGTAATTCAAAGTGCCCTGTTATCTCTGTGCACAGAGTCACCCCTACTCACAGAACAACAACAGTAATAGAATACACTGGTGTGGGCCCTTCCTAAAAGAGTTCTGTGAATGCAGAGCCCTTTCAGAAGCTCTGACACTCATCCATCATAAAGCATTGCCTGTTCACTCTGCTTATGTCAAACACAAACACCTACTCAGCCATTTGAAGTAATGGATAATGGCAATACACAGACCACAAGTCCGTCATTCAGGGAGCATCACCAAGCATCCAGCCTACTGCTGAGCTGAAAGTTTACATGAAAGCTAACCAGGGGATAATTTGTTCTAAAGGGTTGTTCTAAAAGGGCTCTCCTCTCTAAAAATGGTTTAATTTCCAACTTTAAAAAATGATTATGAAGACATCACATGCATCATAGTAACAATAATAATAAGCAATGCATAAGAAGGAATCTGTTATCTCAGGTCCTGTCCCGAGTGCTGCAGGCCACTGTGAGCTAGTAATCCTCCCTGCACGCCCTGGACATCATGCCCATCTGTTCAGCCATTCTCCCTTCCTTCCACTAATGAGCACTTACACTTACCTTTTTTCTTTCACCAATCTTAAAGCTCTTTCTATATTAGAGAAAACAGTGGGAAATAAAGTCTTAAGTCAATTTCACCTGGAAAGTGAAAAATACCTCACTAAGAAGTATTAACTTCAAAGAAAACAGACCTGTATCCATAAACCACTTTTGCTCATTATAAATGGATTCCAGCAGATAAAGTGAAGAAAGGGAACATCACTGGGGACCTGAGAACAGACAAACAAGAGCCCCACAGGAATTGAGGCTGCCTGGATATACGGATTCTGTTTCTTACTTTCTTTTCCTCTTCTTCTTGATAGGAATAACAAGCACATTGAAGTGTGTAGGTCAGCTTGTGTGCCTCCACAGTACCTGTGCATGTGAAGCTACTATAGGCAATGCTTTCTCTAGTTCTGTTTGAAAGTTTTACGTTGAAAAAAATCACTCATGCCTCCCTTGTTTCTTCAATAGAATACAGCTTCCGAAACCTTAAAACCTACTTTGGGCAATGAATATAAAATACACCTAGAGGCCGGACTAGGTGATTCACACCTATAATCCTAGCACTCTGGGAGGCCGAGGCAGGTGACCCAGGCTCCTTGCTTGAGCTCAGGTGTTCCAGACTAACCTAAACAGGAGCGAGACGCTACTAAAATACAGGAAAAGTGTAGGTGCTGTGGTGGGCACCGACAGTCCCAGCTATTTGGGAGGCTGAGGCAGGAGGACTGCGTGAGCCCAGGAGGTTGAGGTCGCTGTGAGCGAGGTACTCTAGTGAGGACAGAGTAAAACTCTGTCTCAAACAACAAACAAAACAAACAAAAAAACACAAATGCACCTCGCATACATAGTGGCATTTGATTTATCACAGCAAGGCCAGAAAAAAAATGATGCATTTATTAAGTTTCAAACATACTCAGCCTTCTGCTCCTGACTTGGGCTGCGGAAGTCCTTACTGAACATCTGCTATGATTGGAGACTGTGCTGGGTAGGCCGGGGAAGAGCAGTGAAATTCACAACTCACTTTCAACAGAGGTGGATAGTTTAGGTGTGGCCACGAGGCACATAGCAATTAGTAAGGGCAGAAATTTAAAAATGTAAATATCTAGTTGATTGTACCATCTAGTATAATGGCTTGGCTTTTCATCAATCCCTGAGAACCTGTTTGAGACAGCCTGCTTTTAAAGAGGGACACATGAAATTCAGTCCGTGAGGCCTGAAGGGCCACCCGAAACCATGGTAAAATGAGACGCATAGGTAAAAGGGCATTGGTAGAAAACCGTAGAGTATTAATTTTTTTGCCAGAACAGAAAACACACCAGGTTTCAGATATTCTCACATCAAAATTCACAGGGGAAGAGGTTCTAACCTCAGGCACTGTTCTGAGTTCTGAGGGGCAATAGGGCTGCTCTTTTTATGGGCAGCTCTCTGTAGCCCCTCAGGTCACCCTCCAGTGTGGCAACAGCAGGGATCCATTTATTTAGTGCTGCTTGGTGAAGGCAAGGTTGGAGTTTCTGAAAGGCCACTGTTCTACATGAAAATGCTGAGAGCCTATTTCCTATTATTTTAAATGGGAAATATTTTGATATGCTACATGTTAACTCAAAAGTCTTAATTTCCCAAAATGTAATTAAGACAGAGTAATATAATAATATATGAATCATTAACTATCTTTTTCTTTTTTTGAGACAAAAGTCTCACTATGTCACCCTCAGTAGAGTGCCATGGCATCATAGCTCACAGCAACCTCAAATTCCTGGGCTTAGCCCATTAACTATCATTTTAAGATTCTTCTTGATGATCAAACACATGCTTTGTGAATTATTCATGTACTTTTTTTTTTATATAAACATAGAACTGAGCCTTACCTATATTCTACAGAGTAGAGTATAAAAAAGCAAGACATGTTCTACCGGAGGAAAATACCCCAAACCTGTTTAAAAGATGAATGCTGCAGAATACATCTGCGGTTCCTGGGAGCAACCCTGGGTGCAGATGGCACAGAGGGAAAGGACAAACTGTGCGGCCGCGTTGTCCGTGAAGAGTAATTATCAAAGAAAAGCTTCCTGAGGCTGCAAAGATTGTACAGAGTGAAGACAGGAGTGGCTTGAGGAAGGGGTGATGTCTCGAGAAAAGCAAGAGAAATAAGAACGAGCTTGATTAGTAAGAAAACTGACAGATTTGATAAAGAGAAACAATGTCAAGTGAGGTTTAGTCAGGTAAGAAGAGATGGAGGTATCCGGACTTCATCTGAAGCAGAAAGACGATAAGCAAGAGTGCAAACAGACCAAGGCAAAGTCAAGTGACTCACCACATCACACAGAACATTCTGGTAAAGACTTGTAAGGGAAACACACTAAGTATGATAACATGACAAAACAGCGACAGTGGATAGAGGGAACAGGACTTCATATAAATAGTCACCGAGTTTGAAAACGAACAGGGGCTTTCACAGCTGTCCTGGGTTAACTGTGCGCCTTCACAAACGGGTGGTCCATAGAGAGAGGCAGGCAGACCCTCAGGCTCTGGAAGCTGAGGCTCTGATCCATCCTGGGGAATGCATCACCACAGAATTTAATATTTTTATCTCAAATCAAACAAATGCCTACTCATAACAATGCAAACAACTAGCCTTTACTAGCAGCTAAGCTAGCTTAATGACAATTAGCCTATGGTACAGGTATTTACAACATGAGCTTGTTTAGTGCTCGCGAAGTCCCTATGCTCGGATAGGACTACAGCTACCTCTGTATCACACTTGGCCTGGTGACAATATGACAATATGTGGTCTTCTAAAAAAGATGAGGATAGAAATCATCATTTCCTCCTGTAGAGTTGTTAACATTTATAAAAACATCTTGGAGAAAAAGACCAGGGGCTATACTAAGCTATCATTCTGAACATGATCTCAAGTTTTGACTCCAAAAAAAGGAATGAGGAGCTCAAGAAGTAATTCCTGTTTCTGTTCTGGATTACCTTTATGCTTCAGTTCTCCCACAACTATACTAGTACTGAGTTGCAAAAGAGAAAAATCCCTAAATTATAAACTGATTTGAGAAAGCAGGAGAGCCAAACAGTGGCCAGCTTACTAGAAACAGAAGAGTTTGTTTTACAGCTAAATTCTGTTCCCTTACTCCCCAGTCCCCAATTCCTTTTTACCAGAAATACAATTTTAGCTCTTCTAATGTCTGGATTCAAAAACTAGCATTGGATTATGATTAGCTGAAAGTGAAGTCTGGTGATGGAACCAGCAGAAAGATAGGAGGTGCCATTTACTGTGATGCCTTAAGGTTCTAATATTTTGACAACAAAAATGTTATCGGCTTAAATACTAGAAGAGTTTACACGAGATACTTTCACCACATCTGTAACAACAAAAGAAAATAAAATTAGGTCACCTACCATCCAGTTCAATTTTCTAATTCTGGGTGGTTACTTCACTAGTCACACAGACTCACACAGGGCAGAAAATACTCTCCAGCATTCTCTCCTTTGCAAAGCTAATAAATCTCTTTGGATGGAGTCTTAAAAAAATGTTACCTCAGTTAATCCTGTTACAGAAAGTTTGTGATTATTACAGTCAGACGGTAAGAGTCTCCTAACTCAGAATCACCTTCTTCCTACCTCAAGGTAAATTAAGGAGAAGTAAGTACCAGGAGGAAAAACCCACAAGGAT
Organism: Perodicticus potto; assembly: GCA_963574655.1. Classification (NCBI taxonomy): domain Eukaryota; kingdom Metazoa; phylum Chordata; class Mammalia; order Primates; family Lorisidae; genus Perodicticus; species Perodicticus potto. The sequence goes on from CAUYRH010089731.1 coordinate 56,384, forward strand.
GCGACTGTGTGATACACAAAAAGATCTTTCCTGAAAAACACTGGTAAATTGCCAGGATGAGAATGTAGGTTTTAATGAGAGTGCTCAAATTTTCTCAATACCAAAGTGACATTTTAAAAGAAAAGAGGAAAAAGCTCCACGTGGAAAATAATATGGTACTTTCCTTGATGATTTCTACAACGTCTTTCTTTAAATCTTGACTCAGTTTCAAAGCTTATACAATTTTAAGAGTCATAGGTAATAAGGTAAAATACAAAGAAGTTTTTAATAACTGACAGAAGCAAGGAGATACAAGCAAAGAACAATTCCTTACCAGAGATTAAAACCCCAAATAGAAAGAAGTGAAAATAGATTAGTTTAATAATACCAGCTGGTCTGTTTTCCAGAAAAGAAAAAACCAGAAGCCCTGCTCCGTCCTCTCTGAGGGAAGCATTGGGCAGGACCCTGCAAAGAGGAAAGGAAGGGACCAAAGTAAGAGACAGTAAGGACGAGGCTTCACGGAGCTGGAAGGAAAACCCGGCCTGCCGAACCAGGAAGGCTGGAGGTGTGAAGTAACCTGGGTAACCAATGACCAATAGGAAAGGGCAGTTCTGCCCGCAGGCACAGAGAGGCCAATGAAAGACTTGCAGCCAATTTCAAAGCGAGTATTTAATAGCCCTGCAGGCCTCTGTCTCCATTTCTCTTTCCATCTCTCTCCATATCTATCTCTATCTCTCTCTCTCCTCTTCTCCTTCACCAGAGGGACCCACTTCCAACTCTCTCTGTTACCTTGAAATGTGTGTTGGTTACTTTTGCTTTCTATCCACTCATTTTACTTTCAATTACTGCCACTTCAGTTGAACTTTCTAGCTCAGCTGAGTAGTTAAACCAGGTCAACTCGGTTCAGGGAACCAGAACCCCTGACCCTCAACACAAAGGAATAAGGGAATTTGGGTTTTGTTTAGAAGTAAATCAAACCTATGTTTGGGGTTGTGGTCACTTGTTTGTTTCTCCACCGATTTTGATGAATTGGCTAGGTACTAAATTAAGTAGTTTCATGCTCATGTTATTTTTGCTACTTAGCAGGGCTGGACAAAGGTAAAATTCTGCTGCCTTGGTGCCCTGAGTGACTGGCCAGGGCATGGGACAATTCCAGGAAGCCCTGTCCCCAAATGCTTCCATCTGGCATTTTATACTTAACGTCACACCTTCTCACGCACCGCCCGTTTCTTTGTGGGTGACTGTCACTATGTGAGTGATTGTCAACACTCACTGTCTGAGGATTATTTACTGCACACCCAGCACGTGCTGAATGCTAGAAGGAGCAAAGAAACAGCCACAACTTCTGCTCCCAGCCAGGATCAAGGAACACAGAACTTGCTCTCCTGCCCAAGGTAACTAACACACCACAGAAAATAATGGCTCTCGAGAACTTAAATATCAGGTAAAGAACAGTGATTCCTGAGAAACAAGAAAACAAAAAAGCTGAAAGCTATGGCTGTTCCATTTTATTGCCTGAAGAAAGTTTTCAGGTCACAACGTAGAGAGGGGAAAACCAGACAAAGTCTAGTAACCTCTAAGAGTGGAAGATACATCGCTGGGAGTCCAGGGAATCCAAGGTTACTATAATAAGCAAAGGAGATGATTAGAAAGAAAGTCTCTACCAAAAGATTATAAAGATTTGCAGATTGTGAGCTAAGATCTGCAAATCTTGAAGATTTGCAAAAAGTCCTCCTTGATGATTAAATATTGTCAGTGTATAAGGTTGAGGAAACTACCCAATACTAGAGAAAGAACCACTCAAAATACCAGACAGAATAGTGTCCAGAGCTCACATAGGGGTCAGAGTGCCTCCCAACAACCAAAGGCAGAAATCTCATAATTTGCAGGGCATGGTTTATAGGACAAAGAAGGAGCTGCCTTCTGGAGTACAGAAAAATTTATCCAAGACTAAATGCAGTTCAGGTCCTGCCTATCAAAGTGTAAAAGAAAGACCAAAAGGATGAAACTATTTCAAGTAACTTGAACATGTCACAGAACAAACTGAAGAATATTTTTAGGAATATAAAAATACCCAGAATCCGGCAAGAAAAAGCTCACAATATATGGTATTGAATAAAAAATTACTAGGCACACAAAGAAGAAAGAAAATACAACCCTTAACTGAGAAGAAAAATCGACTGATTCCATCAAATCAACCCAGAAATGACAACAGAATTAGCAGAAAAGGGACTTACACAGCAATTCCATTTGGTAAAGCATCAACGAAAAGATTACCGTGTTAAGTAATAGTATAGAAGAGATTCCTTTTTAAAAATTAATTCAAAACAGACTTTTAGAGGTAATTCCTGCAATATGTAAAATGAGAACTACACTGAACAAGATTAATGACATTAACCTTCTTCTTAAAAAGATCAGTCAACTTGAATAGACAGCAACAGAAATGCTTTAAATAAAACATGGAGGGAAAAAAAGAAAAAACTAAACAGAGAATCGGTGAGTCATGTGACAAAGAGTAATCAAGCATGTAATTGATGCCCCTGAAGGAGAAGAGCAGGAGTAAAAGGCAGAAAAAATTATATTAGGAAACAGCAGTCTAAAATTTTCCAAAATGGATGAAAATTGTAAAGTAACATCCAAGAAGTCTAATGAATCCCAAGCACAAAAGCATGGTAAAGGCAGATCAAAACATTATAATTACAGTATTGAAAACCAGGGATGAAGAGAGTATCTCAAAAGCAGCAGGAGAAAAAAGACACAAACCAGACAGAAGGGCACAGAGAAGGCAGACAGCAGACTCTGCCATCCGGTATGATGCAAGATGGCAAGATCATCTCAGTAGGTGAGGGGAAAAACATCTGACAAAATCTAATATCCATTCTTGATAAAAAATCGCTTCAAACTAGTAACAGAAAAGCACCTCCTTGACCTGATAAAGGGAGTCTAAAAAATCCTAAAGCTAATATCATCCATAATGGTTAGAGATGAAGGGTTTTCACCCAAGGTCAAGCATAGTAAAAAGATGCCCATTCTTACCACTTCTACTCTTTTTTTATTTTCTTGAGACAAAGTCTCACTCTGTCGCCCTGCATAGAGTGTTGTGGTGTTACAGCTCACAGCAACCTCAAATTCTTGGGTGAATCAAATGATCCTTTTGCCTCAGCCACCAGAGTAGCTTATCGCTTCTATTCAATATCGTATCTATTCAACCCCTGATGGGCTTGTCAGTGTAAAAAGGGTAAAAAAAAAAAGAAATGAAAAGAAAATACAGCAGAACGTATGTTAAGTTGACCATCCAAGGGACTGTAACAAACTGGTCAGCGTAAGCAAGTGGTCAACCAAAGGAACTAGGCCTACTGTACAGATAGACACATGTGGTGCACGTCCCGTCTAGCCCAGGTCAGCTTGCGGAGGTGGCCAATACAGGCAGGGGTGGACTAGGGGGTTCTAATGTATAAGGACTAAATGTTGAAGGAAGGAAAACTCCTTTATGGGCAGAGGACCTGATCATTCATGAGATCTACCAAAAAAACCCTAGGATGAGTTATTTTAACAAGGTTGCAGGATTCAAGATGAATATATATAAAAAAAATTGTCCTTTCATGTACAATTAAAATTTTTAAACAAAATATCATTTATAATCGCATAAAAATATTAGTTATAAATCTGTCAAAAAATGGGCAAGATCTGTATATTTATAACTATGAAATATTGTCAAGAGAAATTAAAGAATATTTAAATAAATGAAGACACATACTGTATTCATAGATAGTCAAAACTCAAGATTACTAAAATGCCAGTCATCTCCAGACTGATCTATAAATTTAATATAATCCTATTCATTTTTTCACCCTTTTTTGCAGAAATTGACCAGCAGATTCTAAAATTCATATGGGAATGCAAAGGAGCTAAGATAGCCAAACAACTCTGGAGAAGGCCAGGTGTAAGTTGAAGGATGTCTGCAACCTAACTTCCAAGATTTATTATAGTGCTATGGCCATTACAAAAGTTTTGAGATACACAAAAATCAAGAAATGTAATATCCACCCAGAAGGAAAACAAATGAAGCCATCCCAGCAACACCAATAAGCCAAGCAAGTTGAAACTTGCATGGGTGAATCAGAAAAGACACTGTTGACTATGAAAATGAAATAATGGACCAGAACAAAGTCTGTCTCAAAACGGTCATGGTGACCCACATAGTCAAGACAGTGTGGTACTGACGTCAAGATGAAATAATCTTGATTATTCACAGCATAATCAACTGATTTCCAACGAAGTTGCAAGGGCAATTTGGCAGAGAAAGAATAGTATTTTCTGCAACTGGTACTGGAACAATTGAAAAACTATATGCCAAAGTATAAAAAGGAACTTTAATCTACTTCTGGTACCATAAATAAAAATTAACTAAAAATGGATCATAGAACTAAACATAAAACCTAAAACTATAAAAACCTCTTGAAGAAAACGGAAGAAAATCTTTGTGACCATGAGTTAAAACAACTTTCTTGGTATTTTATCAAATTATATCCTTTGCTCTTCTAAAGGAATGGAAGAGAATGAAAAAGGCAAGCCAGAGACTGGGAGAAAATATGTGCAAATACCTGAAAAGGTTCTGAAGGAGCCAAGGAAATTTTACTCCAAAATGTGACTACTTGAAAGGAAGAAGAATGCTTTGACTTAAAGGCCATTCACAATCAAAAAGCACTGGAGGGGCTTTCGGATTTATCTGCATAAAACCAGACTGACCTGATGGGGTGGGGATCAGAGGGGGACCACTGATTTCCTTTTCTCCCCTGAATGCCAGCAGACCTGGCCCAAATCATATCAAAACACAAAAGACCTGTTACTCAGGTTAATTTACAGGTCAATCTGCCACCCCCCATCTATTCATCCTCCATAGCAACCACTTGCTGCACCCATGAATGTCCCACCCAGGAAAAAGTGATATACCAACCCCATCCTTCCAACCCTTTAAAATTCCCATCCACCTTAACCCACGTGCTGACTTCCTTCTCAAACTCAGCCCACTTGCACCCCAGTAGAATAAAGGCCAATGCTGCCCACACAGGACCTGGATTCTGTTTTCTTTCGTTTCACATTTCAGAATAATCTTTTATTTTCGGTCTTTGATCTCTCAGTAAGCAGTGGACAGTGACAAAAGCAGAAAGAAAGAGTACAAAGAAGTATGAAGCATTCAAGGGGATGATGGAGGTATCAGTATCTTAAAAGCAGTGATGGTTTCATGGGTGTAGATATATGTCAAAACTCATCAAAACTTATCAAATTGTATACCTTAAATACGTGCAAGTTATAGTGTGTCAAGTATACCTCAATAAAGTGATTGATTTTCTTTTTTAGACAGAGTCTCACTTTGTCCCCCTTGGTAGAGTGCTGTGGCATCACACTCACAGCAACCTCCAACTCCTGGGCTTAGGCGATTCTCTTGCCTCAGCCTCCTGAGTAGCTGGGACTACAGGCGCCTGCCACAACGCCCGTTTTTTTTTTTTGTTGCAGTTTGGCTGGGGCCGGGTTCGAACCTGCCACCCTCAGTATATGAAGCCGGCACCCTACCCACTGAGCCACAGGCGCGGCCCATAATTCAAATTTTTGAAAAGAATGACAGCCTCAAAGAGGTGAAAATTCAGCATGAAATGCAACTTTGTACTCTTGTTCTAGGGGAGTGTTTCTAAAACCTTAGTTAACTTCAATATTTTCTTTTAAACATAAAACCCTCAAGCTTTCCATGAATGTTATTTAAAATTTCAGAAGTAATTAAGTATCCTGACAGAAAAAAAGAAATAACTGAATATGCTTATTCAAACTGCAAATTCTCCCCCGCTCACTTTGATACGCTCTAGTTCCTTTGAGATTCTGATTTTAAAAGGTTTAAGAAAAAAATATTACTGCCAAATAGAAATAAGAAGGAAGGAAGGTAGGAAAAAAGCAAGGGAGGGAGGGAGGGAAATTAACAATTAACAGCAAACATGCCAGGAAGCTCAAGGAATGACCTCAAATGCAGTTTTCCGTTTGGTCTTTATTCTAAACTTAGATCAAGAGCTGCAAAGCTTCTGGGTAGATGCCTAGTAATGGGATTGCAGGATCAAATGGGAGGTCTAGCTTGAGTAACATTTCAATTCTTTTCTGATTTTGTTGAGGTTTGATTTGTGTCCTAGGATATGATCAATTTTGGAGAATGTTCCATGGGCCGATGGGAAGAATGTATATTCTTTAACTTTGGGATGGAGTGTTCTATATATGTCAATCAAGCATTGTTTGCCCTTGTATGTTAATTGGCACTTACTCCCTGGAGCTTGCAGGATCTTTTCTTTTGTCTTGACTTTGGACAGGTTCTTCATAAAGTGTCTTGGAGAAGCTCTGTTTGAGTCGAGATGACCTGAGGTCCTATATCCCTCTGAAAGGAGTGTGTCAGAATCTTTGGTGATCTTTGGGAAATTTTCATTTATAATTTTCTCTTGTATGGCTTCCATTCTTCTGGAGCATTCTTCTTCCCCTTCTGGGATACCTATAACTTGTGTGTTTGAACGCTGCATAAAGTCCCATAATTCTGTCAGTGAATGTTCTAATTTCTTTCTCTCTTTTTCTGCCTCTTTAACTATCTGAGTTATCTTTTTTTTTTTTTTTTTTTTTGAGACAGAGCCTCAAGCTGTCACCCTGGATAGAGTGCCGTGGGATCACAGCTCATAGCAACCTCCAATTCCTGGGCTCAAGCAAGTCTCCTGCCTTTGCCTCCCACGTATCTGGGACTACAGGCGCCCACCACAATGCCCGGCCATTTTTTGGTTGCAGCCGTCATTGTTGTTTGGCAGGCCGAGGCTGGATTTGAACCCGCCAGCTCAGGTGTACGTGGCTAGCGCCTCAGGCTGTTGAGCCACAGGTACCGAGCCCTATCTGAGTTATCTTAAGAGCTTTGTCCTCTGCCTCTGAGATTCTTTCTTCTGCCTGGCCTAATCTGTTGTTGATATTTTCTATTGCATCTTTAAGTTCTCTAATTGACTGCTTCAATTCCTTCAGCTCTGCTATACCTTTCTATATTCTTCATATTGTTCATCTCTTATTTGATTCTGTTTTTTTATTTTCTTTTGGTTATTTTCCACTTTATCAGCAGTTTCCTTCATTGTTTTCATCATCTGTATTTTAAATTCCCCTTCTGTAATTTCTAACATTTATTTATAGGTGGAATCCTCTGCAGTAGCTACCTCATGGTACCTTTGGGGGGTGTTGATTTGGACTGGTTTTTCATGTTACCAGGATTTTTCTGCTGATTCTTCCTCATGAGTGTTTTCTTTTATCTGTTTCCTTGCCCAAATTTTCCTTTCACTTCCTCTTGCTCTTTAAGTTACCATGCCTCTGGCCTAAGGTTTTGATAAGTCCTTTTGGTACAGGAGTAAAAGGATGAGAAGATTGAAGAGCAAGAAGGGAAAAAATATTAAAAAAAAAAAAAAAAGAAGAAGAAGAAAGAAAAAGGTAGAGGTGGTGAGTAAAAGGGAATATTGACAAAAAGAAGAGAGGCACAGAAAGAGGGAGATAGGAGTAATAAAGGTGTACAGCAGGGTACTTTTACCCACATCTTAAAACCACCCACCTTCTGGGGGTGCTGGGTTGGGTGGTTCCCTTGAGGTCAGCAGCTCTTTGCCAACCTGAGCAGACACAATACCCTACCTCCACCAAATAGAGAGGAAAGACAAAAATACTATAAATCAAACCAAACCAAACAAACACAATACCTTACAGGATAAAATTGGGGGAAAAACCAAATAACAGGGGCAGAAACACCAGAAAAATGAAGTTCCTAATATTAAAGAAGGTAACAATGGAAAATTATATTTAAACTGGAAAAATGAAGAAAGTAAAAAAAGAAAAATCTAGAGGTAAAATGTTGAAATTAAAAAAAAAAAAGAACAAAAAACACCAAAGCCAAAACAAAGCATTATATATATCTTGCTGAATATTGTCTGGGCAACAGGTGATCTTCTGGGGTATGAGATGCTAATCAAAATGTTGGTACAGCTATATGAGTTGGTGACTGGAGGCCTCTGCTGACTTCTTTGTCCCAAATTCCACAGAGTTGAGAGCCTAAATATCTCCTCTGCCTGCTTAAAAGACACTTTTTAAAGTCTTCCCTGTCTGTAATCTCACTGCTGTTGTAGTTACAGCTGCAGCAGCCTCAGACCGTACACAACCACTTGCCACTTCTCCATTGCTTTTTCCCCCCTCCTGGGTCCTGGAAGTCTCTTGCTGTCTCCCTGTGTCCCTAAAGGGATGTTTCTGGGCAGAGACCACAAGCCAGAGATGCCTGGAATCTTCTCTCCCCAATCGCACTGTGCCTGGTTGCAAAGAAACTGTTACTCAGCTACCATCCAGTTTTCCCAACACTATTTGTTGAAGGGACTTTCCTTTCTCCATTGTGTAGTCTTAGAACTCTTGTCAAAAATCATTTGACCACATCCACAAGAATTTACTTCTGTGCTCTCTATTCTGTTCCATTGTTCTATACTAGTACCATACTGTTTTGATTATTGTAGCTTTTAGAATTGTTTTCTTAACATCCTTTTTGGATTGTTCACTGAAAATATGTTGAGTGCAACTGATGTATCCTGAAACTTGGCTGAATTTGCTTCTGCAGCTGAAATATTTAGGGTTTTTTACATATAAGAGCATATCATCTTTGAGCAGAGACAATTTTATTTCTTTCCAACGTGTGTGGCTTCAATTCTATTTTTTTTCTCTTGCTTAATTGCTATGTTTAAAACTTCTATTACTTTATCAAATAGAAGTGGCAAAGGTGGGCAGCCTTGATCCTTGTCAAGTTCTTGGTCTTAGAGGAAAAGCTCTAAGTCTTTCCCCACTGAGCACATGATGTTAGCTGTTTTTTTTTTTGTTGTTTTTTTCCTATATGGACTTTGTCTGGAAGAAGTTCCATTCTATTCGTAGTTTAGTGAATTTTTTTTTAAATCATGAGAGAATGTTTTATTTTGTCAAATGCTTTGTTGTCATCAATTAATTTAATCATGGGTTATTTTCCCCTTTCATTCTGCTGATATGGCGTCTTACATCAATTGTTTTTTTGCATGCTAAACCATTCTTGCAATCTAGAAATAAATCCCATTTGGTTAGTTGTATAATTGTTGTTTTTTTTTTTAGAGACAGAGTCTTACTTTATCACCCTCGGTAGAGTGCCGTGCCATCACACAGCTCACAGCAACCTCCAACTCCCAGGCTTAGGCGATTCTCTTGCCTCAGCCTCCCAAGTAGTGTATAATTGTTTGTTTGTTTATTTGTCTGTTTTGAGACAGAGTTTCACTATGTCACCCTTGGTAGAGTGCTGTAGCATCACAGCTCACAGCAACCTCAAATTCTTGGGCTTAAATAATTCTCTTCCCTCAGCCTCCTAAGAAGCAGGGACTACAGGCACCCACCACAATGCCGGGCTATTTTTTGGGTGCAGTTATCATTGTTGTTTAGCAGGCCCAGGCTGGGCTTGAACCTGCCAGCCTTGGTGTATGTGGTCGGTGCCCTACTCACTGAGCTATGGGAGCTGAGCCCATCATAATTTTGGATTTCAAACTACATTACAAAACTACACAAGAATAATGTTTATTCTGCTGCTGTTAGGTGGAATGTTCTGTAGATGTTTGATAGGTCTAATTGGGTTGTAGAGTTTTTCAACTCCTCTGTTTTCTTTTTTTTTTTTTTTTTCAAAGTACATGAAATTTCCATTTTATTTTATGGTTTTATATCACAATAGTGCAAACACATTTCTCTACAACCATTCCAACATAGCTCCTTTGGAATTATTTCAGTGTTCTCTACTGGTGACTTTACCTAATACCTTAAAGCTATACAAACAAAATTTCAAATGACTAAATAATAAATGAATAAGAACTAGTCATCAGATAGGTTAATGTCCACCAAGACACTGCCAAAATGTTTCTCCTGATACAGCAATTAAGTCAGAACCTTCAGAAAGCAAAGGCAGAACAAGGGTGTAATAAAAGAAGCTTGTGCAGCTTAAGCCTCCCATACTCCTAAGCTTGACATAAACAAGGCAAAAGCATCTGTCCAGAAAACTAAATGGGTCTCCAGTAATTCCACTCGGTTGAACTATCAAAGATAGACATACCCAAGACCTATCAATATGTATATTTATATATACCATCTTGGCTCTGGTTCCATTAATTATACGGGAAAAGTTTAATACCCATCCAAGTCCAAAGATGGAAGAACGCACACACTGGTATGGTGATCGGCAGGAGCAGACTGTAAACGCAAAGACCGGCTGTGCTAGAGCAGCCATGTGGGAAGTTTTCTTCCATAGAGGCTGAGTAGAACAGTCCTGCTAAAGAGACCAGTGGAATAAGAACAGTCGATGTAGGAAGAGACAGAAACATTCTCCTCCACTTATTACTCACCACTCTGCTTTAAAAGGTACATGGTATTAAGAAAATTTAGTTGTGGTGGTGGCTTTTTAAAAAATTATAACCTAGTGCTGTTCCATTTCTTCTCGCTTCTTAGTTTGATGTGTCATCCTAGCTGCCTGTGGTATCATACTAGGAATTCCATCAATGATTGGATAGGCTATTCCCCGCTCTTCATTAATCAATTCATTTGTTGATGCTTCATATCCGAGCGGCTTCTTGGAGAGCGGGCACACCAGGAACTCCAGCAGCGCCAGTTGGAAGCCGCAGGGCAGCTCCTCCGCCTTTTCCCTCCGGTCTGCGGAGGGCCGCGACCCTGACGCGTGCAAGCACCTGCGGGCGACCACAGACATCTGTGCGCGTGTCTCCAGCAAGGCCAAAGTGAGCCTGCAGCATGCTCCGCTCAGCATCGTCTGGCAGCCGGCGGGGCCCAGCTTTCCGCCCCCGGATCGCTACCATAGAAAAGTTTTAAAATATAAAATAAACGGCTCGGCGCCTGTGGCTCAGCGGGCTAAGGTGCCAGCCACATACACCTGAGCTGGCAGGTTCGAATCCAGCCCGGGCCCGCCAAACGACAGTGACGGCTGCAACCAAAAAATGGCCGGGCGTTGTGGCGGGCGCCTGTAGTCCCAGCTACTTGGGAGGCAGAGGCAAGAGACTCGCTTGAGCCCTGGAATTGGAGGTTGCTGTGAGCTGTGATGACACGGCACTCTATCCAG
>CAUYRH010089733.1:0-10201 GCA_963574655.1 Perodicticus potto
CTGAGCTATGGGCTCCAAGCCATGCAGCTCATTTTTTTTTTTTTTTTTTTGAGACAGAGCCTGAAGCTGTCACCCTGGGTAAAGTGCCATGGCATCACAGCTCACAGCAACCTTCAACTCCTGGGCTCAAGCGATTCTCCTGCCTCCGTCTCCCAAGTAGCTGGGACTACAGGCGGCCACCACAATGCCTGGCTATTTTTTTGTTGTAGCCATCATTGTTGTTTGGCGGGCCCAGGCTGGATTCGAACCCGCCAGCTCAGATGTATGTGGCTGGCGCCTTAGCCGCTTGAGCCATAGGCACCTAGCCAGTGTAGCTCATTTTTTGGAAAAAGAAAAAAATATATATATATATATACACATATATATATATATATTTTTTAGAGACAGTCTGACTTTGTCACCTTCGGTAGAGTGCTGTGGCATGATAGCTCACAGCAACCTTCAGCTCTTGGACTTAGGTGATTCTCTTGCCTCAGCCTCCCAAGTAGCTGGGACTATAGGCACCTACCACAATGTTCGGCTATTTTTTTTTTTTTAGCTCGGGCTGGGTTTGAACCCACCACTCTCAGTATATGGGGCTGGCGCCTACCACAATGCTCAGCTATTTTTTTTTTTTTGGCTGGGGCTGGGTTTGAACCCACCACCCTCGGCATATTGGGCCGGCGCCCTATTCACTGAGCCACAGGTGCCGCCCAAGAATATATATGTTTTTTAATGATAAATGTGAAAACTCAGGTAAAAAATTATCTGGACTACCCCTGCAACTTATATTAGCATTCTGTATTGACCTTCTAGTCTTTTATATGCACAAATGAACATTTACAAATGATATCAAACTGCACATATGGCTTTGTATCCTGTCTTTTTTCAGATACAGTAAGCTGTATTTTCTCATGCCAACACACCATTATTATGGCTGCATAGCATCCCATAATACAATGTACCTTAATTTGTTTAAGCATTAAATAAGCATTAACTCTAGTATTCAGCATTCAGGCTGCTTCTAAATTTTTGCTGTTATAAACAATTTGCCCTGAACATCCTAGTCCACACATGCCTGAATACTTGTCCAGTTATGCTCTCAGGGTAAATTCTCAGAAATGGAGATCAAAGAGAATGTACATCTTTTACCTCATAAGCTCTTTCTAAATTTGTGTATTTCTCTGGTGATGGAGGGGGGTTAGAAACAGAACTCTTGTGTCACAGAGGGTCTGACCGCTGTCATGTGTGTCTGTGAGTGTTGCCTGGAGGCTGGGGAGTAAGACAGCCTCTGCCCTCAAGGTTGGGCAGGTCCCAGGCAGCCCAAAGATGTGATGGGTGGGGGTGATACAGGACAGGGGTAGTGTGACTGAGGATAGAGCCTCCAGTGTCTGCCTTGGACTCCAGGGTCTCAGGCTGCTTCCTGCTCCTTGACCTGAAAGAATCCTGCTGTGCATAGCCACTAGCTCACACTCTGCCCTGCCCTACATTCCTGACCCATGTCCCCTGCCTGGCTTGGTCCAGTGGGGTGGTGGCTTGGTTTGGGGGTGGGGAGACTTGCTGAATTTTAGGGTGGGGCCACACTGGCTTTCTGCTTTCAGCTTAGGGGGAGGTTCTGGTTTTCTTTGCACACAAGTCTGACTTTCCTGCATGTCCACCTCTAGCTTTGCTCTCTAGATTTCACCCCAGGTGGAACTGGGGGACCCCCTCCTTAGGAGTGGGGACTCTGTGAAAGGAGTGAAGGAAACCTGACGGGAAGGGGAGGACAGCAGTGTCCAGATCTCCAAAGAGTTCATCATAGCCCCTGAATGTGAGCTCTGAGTCTGCTGGGTATGTCACACCAGGGGTGCAGTGCAAGTGGTACCCAGTGTTTGTACCTGCAGTCATAAGTCCCTGAAGTCAGCACCCCTGGCTTAAAAAGCCTAGGATTCTCTGAGAGAAGTTTGCAGGGTGTTTCAGATCAGGGAGTGAGATGGTGGAGGCAGAAATGAGGCTGGGCATTCATGACACAGTGAACCAGAGTGTGGGCAGGGGTTGGAACTGGGTGGGGCTGCATTACAGAGGGATTTCCACTTGGGGAGACAGGCAGGAGGGACTCATTGCTGGGGCTTCTGTGAGGCAGAAAATGATCACAGTGGTGTGTTTTTTGGCTGGCAGTTGGGCGGAGCCCAAGGGGCAGCAAACACAAATCTCAGCCCAGGGGCAGCTGCAGGTGCTTGAGGCTGACACCTGGGCAGATTTGATTAACAAATCCCTCCTTCCATTTCTCACTCAGACAGCCACTCACTCCTCCCTCCAGCCTGCAGGAGAGCCATCTCCAGTATCTGAGTTTAGAAACTGATGGCAAGGGTGATATAGGTCACGGGAAGGAGAATTAAGTCTGTCTCTGAGATGATGATGATGGCAATGGGTGGACTTTACAGATCATTTATAGTGGGAGATGCTGGCCTTCCATCTGAGCTATATCACTTTGACACCTTCCATCAGCCTGATGCATAAATATAATTCAGGAAAAGTAGAACCATTTAGAACACCATTTGGTTATAGTTCCACATCTATTTTTTGCTGAAGTGTTTTATGGTAAATTATATGCATTGCATCTTCTTACCTCTAAATACTTCCTTATATGTCCCTAAGTAATAAGGATATGTTCCTGTGTAACTGCAGTGCTGTGACCACATCAATTAATAATTCCTTAATAGCATCCAATGCCCAATGCATAGTCAGATATGCCCATTGTCCTCAGTCTGTTTTTGACCATTTGTTTCTTTAATTTATTAATTAATTAATTTTTTTTAGAGACAGAGTCTCACTTTATCGCCCTCAGTAGAGTGCTATGGTGTCACAGCTCACAGCAACCTCCAAATCCTGGGCTTATTATCACCTGAGGCAATTCTCTTGCCTCAGCCTCCTGAGTAGCTGGGACTATAGGCGCCTGCCAGAACGCCCGGCTATTTTTTTGTTGCAGTTTGGCCAGAGCCGGGTTTGAACCCACCACCCTCATTATATGGGGCCAGCGCCCTAACCACTGAACCACAGGTGCCACCCTCTTTATTTTGTTTATTTATTTATTTATTTTTTTGAGACAGAGCCTCAAGCTGTCACCCTGGAAAGAGTGCCATGGCATCACAGCTCACAGCAACCTCCAATTCCTGGGCTCAAGTGAGTCTCTTGCCTCCACCTCCCAAGTAGCTGGGACTGTAGGCGCCTGCCAGAACGCCTGGATATTTTTTTTTGGTTGCAGCTGTCATTGTTGTTTGGCGGGCCCGTTATTTATTTATTTTTGAGACAGAGTCTCAAGCTGTGGCCCTGGGTAGAGTGCTATGGGGTCACAGCTCATGGCAACCTCAAACTCTTGGGTTTAAGCAATTCTCTTGCCTCAGTCTCCCAAGTAGCACTCGCCATGATGTCCAGCTATTTTTTGTTGTTGTTATTGTTGTAGGTGTCGGGTTTGAACCCACCAGCCTCGGTGTATGTGGCTAGCACCCTACCCTCTGAGCTATGGGTGTCACCCCATTTGTTTGTTTAAATCAGGATGTTGTGAGGTCTCACTTTATATTTGGTTCTTATGCTTCTTTAGATTCCTTTAATCTAGCTGAGCTTGGTGGCTCATGCTTGTATTCCTAGCACTCGGAGGCTGAGGTGGATGGATTGTGTGAGCTCAAGAGTTTGAGACTGACCTGAGCAAGAGTGAGACATGTCTCTACTGAAAATAGAAAAAACTTACTGGGCCTAGTGGTGCATGCCTATAGTTCCCATCTACTCAGGAGGCTGAGGCAAGAGGATTGCTCAAGCCTAAGAGTTTGAGGTTACTATCTGAGCTATGATGATACTTTGGCATTCTACCCAGGGTGGCACTCTACTGCCCCTACCCAGGGCGATAGAGTGACACTCTGTCTCCAAAGTAAAAAAGCTCCTTTGATCTCAAACAGTGCCCTGCCCCCCCTTCTTTTTTTTCCATCATGACACTGATTCCTGTGTGCCTCACTCTCTAGATTGATTTGTCAGGGCTGCTTTTGTTTGGAGCTGAGCTGGCCTGGCCTGAGGGTCTGCCCTGCTGACTGTCTAGTGGGATAGCCTGAGAGTCCAATTCAGATTATGGGGAGCTGGAGAGGCCTGAGAAGGCTGGGTGACCCCAGTTGCATCTCTTTTCAGCTTTCCCTCTCAGTCTCCTGCTCCCTGTCTTTCTTCTCTTTGGAGAGAGCCCCCAGGGCTTGCCAGAGCCCACCCAATCCTGATACCTGGAAACCCAGGGCTGGGGCAGAGGCAGGTTCTCTGAAGGCTGGCACACTAACCGGGACCTTTATTTCTCTTGGGCCAACGTTAGTTGTTATTGCTATCTACACCTCTGCTGGAGAGACTTTTGGGGTTCTCAGAATCTGCAGCTTACTGTTCTTTCTAGACTTTAAGCTCTCTGAAGGCTTTAGCTGTGCTCATTTTAAAATTCCATATATTCCATGGGCGGTGCCTGTGGCTCAAGGAGTAGGGCGCTGGTCCCATATACTGGGGGTGGCGGGTTCAAGCCTCGCTGCGGTCAAAACTGCAAAAAAAAAAAAAAAAGAAAATTTCCATATATTCCCTATATTGCCTGGCCCCTCAGGTGGCACTGGGCGGAACCTTGGTAAAGATATGTAGAGGTAAGTAAAATGGATGCTTTTATAGGGAAGTGGACATTAATTTCTTTTCTCCAATGAGCCAGGGACCCCAGCCAGTGAATCTGGGTTCCTCTCCCAACACTCTGACCTAGTGAATCTGGCTTTGCATTTCTGGAGAAAGGGGTCCACTAGCATCCTCATCTACCCTCAGCCCATCCAGTGTTCTATTGGGAGTGGCCTCCTAGAGGCCGGCCTGGATCTGTTAAGTGGTGTCCAGTGCCAAGGGCTGGAAGTAAGTAGACCTAGGGTCTGGAACTGGCTATTCCATTAACTTTTGTAACCTGAATTGGTTAGTTTGCCCTCTACATCCCAGTTTCCACAGCTGGATGAGGGACTGGGTTGTTCAGGGTCCCCAGGGGATTTCCCCAATCTGTGATCCTCTCCATGGCTGCTCTGAGGGTGGCCAAGCTAGTAGGCGTGGATTTTGATTCAGGCACCTGGATAATCACCTACCCCATTTCTGTCTAGCTCCCTTCTTCCTCCTCCTTATCTAATCTTTCCAGACAGCCCCGACCCGCCCTGCTGCCTTTCTCATGGCTTCCGCCTGGATCTCAAAGTCCACCTTGGGCTGAACGGGGCCACCCAGGTCCTGGGGGACAACTGTCTCCTTTTCCACCCTCAGACCAAAGTCTTGGGGTCTCAACCCCATGGACATTTCACAGACAGAACCCTCCTCTGTACCCGTCTAAAGCAAACTTGCAATCGGCTCCTCTCAGGAGTGTCCAGGACCCTTTCTCCCTTGCCCCATCCTCCCTGCCCCTCTGCTGTTCATACTGGTCTTGTGCCTCCCAGTGGATGGAAGGCTCACAGCAGGACAGCCATCTGATGATTCCTTGCCTCTTCTGGGCTGGCCCTGGATTGAGGGGAGGGATAGGTGTGATACACAGGTATGGGTCTGGCTCCTGTCCTCAGGGAACTCAGGGTGGTAGGCATGAACTTCTGGAGGGTGAGGACTACCCCCAGCACACAGTAGGCTCACGGTAAGGTCTTGTTGAATAGATGAGGAGACGTAAGTTGTGTATGTGACCTCATCTGACCACTGTGTGACTCAAAGGGTTCCTTCTCACCTTGTAGGCCTCATGTTAGACTGTGGTAAGAGTGGAAAAAGCTGTTGGATATAAAAACAATTTATAAGCCATAAAGAGTTTGCACATTGGGAGGGAGGTTTTTCTATTTTTTAATAAGGAATACCTTTATTATTTATTTATTTATTTTTTTGCAGTTTTTGGCTGGGGCCAGCACCCTACTCCTTTGAGCCACAGGCACACCCCAAGAGGGAGGTTTTTCTAATGTGATCTTGGCTGGGGTGCTATTAACCTTTGGATGGGGGCGATGCCCGTGGTGGGAATGGGCAGGGAACTCTGTAGGGGCCTGAGCGCAGCATGAAGGATGGCAGGAGTTGGTGGGTTTTCATCGTGTATGGGTGGGACGGTGAGGTCAGTGGACTGGCTGCGGGGACGGGAGTAGGACCTTTCTGGGACGTGGCCTTAGGAAGCACGTGGGAGTCGGAGTGTGCCAGGCAAGGCCGTCCGTCACTTTCCCCTGAGAGCTCGGTTCTGGTTACAGCACCAGGTGCTTACCCAGAGCCTGGAACCTTTGGCTGCGCTAGTTTAATAAACACAGGTGCCCCCCACGAGGAAGAGTTGGGAGGAGCTCAGACCTGGGACGCTGATGGCAGCAGGTGGGGAGGGTCCCTCAAGCCCGGGTAAGGAGGAAATAGAGCGCGGGCGGGGGCGCAGGCGGCACGTCTCCCGCCCCACCCCAGGCGCGCCCAGCCTGGCAGCGGCTGGCAATTGAGGCAGGCCAGGGCTGGCCTTGCTTTTCCTTCGGCTGCGGCGGCGGCGCGGCCGGGGCGAATGCTGCACGTGGGGCGGCGAGTTTCGCTTCGCCGCGGGGGCGGGCGGCGGGCGCTTGCTGTCTGAGCCTCGGGACTCTGGGGGCGGGCCAGGGCGAGCGGATGGGTCGCCAGTCTTGAATAATTCATAGGATTCCCTGCAAGACAATCTGACTTGTCCTTCAGACCCAGCCCGCGGGGGCTCGGAACCGCTCCGACTACTCGGCGGCTGGGAGCTCGGCCTCGGACCTCTGAGGCTCCTCCATGAGAACTTACCGGTCTGGCGTCCCGCCCAGGGTCTCCTCCCGGCCCATTTGCTGAGGGCTTTCTGCTTATCTGTAAATGCTTACCTGACTCCCCCTCCCGCCAGATAGCATCTTCTTGGGATTCCTCAGTCCTAATGAGTATGTACAAAGGAATGAAGGGAAGGCTTTTGGGGGGCACTTGGGAGCATGTTAGGACTCTCTGCAAACCATCCTGTCCAAGGCCGCCGCCTTTGCCTGCGCACACCAGATGGGGGTCATAAAAAGAGGAAGGGTAATGCCTCATGCCTTGGAGTGGGGTACAGAATGGAGCCTAGCCTTCCCAGCGATGCCTGTTCTGCTGGTCTCAGACCCAGGAGGACTCTCCGACGGTCTCATCTCCTGCCTGTCACTGCTGGCTGACTTTGGTGCTCCTGGAGCCCGGACTTGCTGTTCTAGCCCTCCGATATGGCTCACTTCTCTGCTGGGGCCCCTCAGGCGACTGTTTCTGGCCCCTCCCAGCTGCAAATCTGGGATGTTTTCCTTCCCATCCTTGTTTGAAATTCTCCTGGAGGCCATGCTACCCTCCTGACCTGCCCCTCCCCTTCTCTGAGTGGCTTCAGTTTGCACTCCTGCTTTGTAGGCCACCGGGCCTGGGGAGGGCAAGCTTGGGTGGGGACAGATGGACATCCACATAATGACTAGGCCGGTTTGTGCCAGAGTGTCTAGGAAAAGCACTTCGGCAATTGAACTCGCATGTCTTACCTGCCTGTGTGACCCGGACAAGGATGTTCCAGGGGAGATGTGGTGTGGGGTCTGGGATGAGGATGGGTTTTTTCCCCTCAGACAGAGTCTCTGAGGAAGGTGAGTCTGTGGCTTCTTCCTCTTTCTCTGACACAGGCTTTGTGTGCTGGCCAAGACAGGGGCTGTGGCAGCTACCCCCATCCTCTCTTCAGCTGCACAACTTCCCTGCTACCCTGTGTCTCCAGCACCCCTGGCAGTGCCAAGTCTCAGGCGTGGTTAGTGGCTCCCCCCCATCAAAATTCATTCATCTTGTGTCCCCTCCCTTCAGGGCTTAGCTAAGAGACAGCCAGCTCATCTGATGCACTAATGTCTTGCAGGGAATTCTACGAATTATTCAAGACTGAGCAGCTCCTGTTGCTTCTTTCACACCTTCTCTGATTGGCCAAGCCCTGACCGCTCCCTTCTCTGAATTCATATACAACCCGCAGCCCACGGCTGGTACCACCAGTTGGCACTGATGCCTATTCTTTATATTATTATGCTTCTGAGTATGTGCCTCATCTTCCCAGTGAGATTTGAAACTTCTTGGGTCAGGGACCTTATCTTTTGCTGTTCATATACTTTACTTCACACTAGTAAAATAAATTACTTCACTCAGTATGTATTTCCTGGCTTGGCGCCTGTGGCTCAAGCGGCTAAGGCACCAGCCACATACACCTGAGTGGCGGGTTCAAATCCAGCCTGGGCCCGCCAAACAACAATGATGGCTGCAACCAAAAAATAGCCGGGCGTTGTGGTGGGCGCCTGTAGTCTCAGCTACTTGGGAGGCAGAGTCAGGAGACTTGCTTGAGCCCAGGGGTTGGAGGTTGCTGTGAGCTGTGATGCCACAGCACTCTACCCAGGGTGACAGCTTGAGGCTCTGTCTCAAAAAAAAAAAAGTATGTATTTCCTATGAGGCAATTCTTCACTAGGCAGTGGTCTGGTGCTGTGATACAGTAGGGAGCAAAACAGACATACCTGTCTTGGTGGAACTTACATCGCATGGTGTGGGGAGGAGGGATAGTAAACAAAATCAGTAAAATATGTAGCTGGCCAGGTGGTATAAGTGCTGTGGAGAACAGTTTGGGTGGGACAATTTTAAAAATATTTAAAAAATGGGGAGATCTCTATGGGAATAGGTCACTTGAGTAGAGATCTGAAGGAGATGAGGATATCTGGAGGTAGAGGGCTCCAGGTGGAGGAGCCAGTACCCAGTCACCTGGGGTGCAGGAGCAGAGTGAGCAAGGCCTTTCAGGCCATGTGAGTTCTTTGGTTTTGCTCTGAGATGGGTGGTTATGGAAGGTTCTAAGCAGAGGGCTGGCCTGATTTGACTTACTATTTAAAGGGCTCCCTGGGGGTGGTGCCTGTGCCTCAAGGAGTAGGATGCCGGCCCCATATACTGGAGGTGGCAGATTCAAACCCGGCCCTGGCCAAAAACTGCAAGAAAAAATGGGACCCCTCTGGCTGGGGCCAGTGGCTCCCTCATGCCTGTAATCCTAGCACTCTGGGAGGCCGAGGCAGGTGGATTATTTGAGCTCAGGAGTACAAGATCAGCCTGAGCAAGAGAGAGAACCCTGTACTAAAAATGGAAAAACCAGCTGGGCGTTGTGGTGAGGACCTGTAGTCCCAGCTACTTGGGAGGCTGAGGCAAGAGGATTGCTTGAACCCAAGAATTTGAGTTTGCTGTGAGCTATGATGACAACAGGGCACTCTACCTAGGGTGACAGATTAAGACTCTGTCTCAAAAAAATAAAGTAAGAACAAAGGGATCCCTCTGTGGGGAACAGGCTGTAGGGGTGAGGGGACCCTGAGAGACCAATGAAGAGGCATTTACTGACGTCTGAGAGAGAACCAGTAGGGGCCAGGGTACAGTGGAAGTGAGATGACAAGAACTCAGGTGACAGAGAAGATGTCAGATCTGCATCTGTCTAGAAGAGCCCACACTGTCTCCTAACAGGTTAGGGTTCAGCATGAGGTATCAAGCATGAGCTCAAGGGAGGAGCTGAGGATCAGTTTTTTGGGTTTTGGCCCATGCCGCTGGAAGGTTGGAGTTGCCATCACTGAGAGGAGGAGGGCTCCAAGAGGGACACATTCCAGTGGAGCCCAGGAGCCCAGTTCATACCTGCTGAGTTTGAGATGCCTGTAGACATCTAAGCAGAGAATAGGCAATTAGGTCTCTGAGCCTGGAGTTTGGGTGAGGGGGAGTAGGGAAAGTGAACGTGGGAGTTCTCAGTGGATGTGTTAGTGGTGCTTTTGAGCCCTTGGGTGTGGTTACGATGACCAAGGTCAGGAGTGTAGATGGCGAAGGAGTGAGGGCCAGCACTGAGCAATGCTGGCGAAATAGAGATTGGGGCCCTCTCTCCTCCAGTTGTCACAAGGAGCTGCCCAGCTCCACTGGGATGCTGGCTTCATTGCCTGGCTCTGCAGAATGTTAACCTCTCCACGCTCTGGTTTCCCTGTCTGCAAAATGGAAATAATAACAAAGTATAAGTAGAAAATTAAATGACAACACGTGAAAACTTGAGGCTGTTCTTCAGTTCTCTTTGGACACCAACTGGATGTCCTATAATCTTTTTTTTTTTTAAATAATTTTATTAAATCATAATTGTGTACATTGGTGCAATCATAGGGCAGAATGTGCTTCATATACAATCAGAAACATTTTGATCGTACTGTGAGAGATAGCCCTCATAGCATTTTCTTAATCA
>CAUYRH010089736.1:0-14537 GCA_963574655.1 Perodicticus potto
GTTTATTAGTCTAAGACAGTGGTTCTCATGGGTCACGACCCCTTTGTAATAGTGGAAATATATCCTTCTTTTTTTTTTTTTTTTTTTTTTGAGACAGAGCTTCAAGCTGTCACCCTGGATAGAGTGCTGTGGCATCACAGCAGCAACCTCCAATTCCTAGGCTCAAGCGAGTCTCCTGCTTCCACCTCCCAAGTAGCTGGGACAACAGGCGCTTGCCACAACGCCCGGCTATTTTTTTGGAGCAGCCGTCATTGTTGTATGGTGGGCCTGGGCTGGATTTGAACCCACCAGCTCAGGTGTACGTGGCTGGCGACTTAGCCCGTTGAGCCACAGGCGCCAAGCCACCCCTCCCTCCTTCTTTCTCTCTCTGCTCTCCCCTTCTCCCACCCCAACCGTGTCATTGTCACTAATAGTCCTCATATCAAAATTGAGTACACAGGATTCATGCTTCTCCATTCTTGTGATGCTTTACTAAGAATAATGAGTTCCACTTCCATCCAGGTTAATACAAAGGCTATAAAGTCTCCATTTTTTTTTAATGGCTGAATAATATTCCATAGTGTACATATACCACAGCTTGTTAATCCATTCCTGGGTTGGTGGGCATTTAGGTTGTTTACACATTTTGGTGATTGTAAATTGAGCTGTGATAAATAGTCTAGTGCAAGTGTCCTTGAGATAAAAGAAGTTTTTTCCTTCTGGGTAGATGCCAGTAATGGGATTGCAGGGTCAAGTGGGAGGTCTAGCTTGAGTTCTTTGAGGTTTCTTCACACTTCCTTCCAAAGAGATTATATTACTTTGCAGTCCCACCAGCAGTGTAAAAGTGTTCCCTTCTCTCCACATCCATGCCAGCATGTGCAGTTTTGAGATTTTGTGATGTGGGCCAATTTTGCTGGGGTTAGTTAGTATCTCAGGATAGTTTTTATTTGCATTTCTCTAAGAATTAGGGATGATGAGCATTTTTTCATATGTTTGTTAGCCATTCATCTGTCTTCTTTAGAGAAGATTCTATTCATGTCTCTTGCCCATTGATATATGGGATTGTTGGCTTTTTTCATGTGAATTAATTTGAGTTCTCTATAGTATCCTAGTTATCAAGCTTTTGTCTGGTTCAAATTATGCAAATATCCTTTCCCATTGTGTATGTTGTCTATTTGCTTTGGTTGTTGTTTCCTTAGCTGTATAGAAGCTTTTCAGTTTCATTAAGTCCCATTTGTTTATTTTTGTTGTTGTTGCAATTGCCATGGCATTCTTCTTCATGAAGTCTTTCCCCAGGCCTATATCTTCCAGTGTTTTTCCTATGCTTTCTTTGAGAATTTTTATTGTTTCATGCCTTACATTTAAGTCCTTTATCCAACTTGAATCAGTTTTTCTGAGTGGAGAAAGATGTGGGTCCAGTTTCAGTCTTTTATATGTGGATATCCAGTTCTCCCAGCACTATTTATTGAATAGGGAGTCTTTCCCCCATTGTATGTTCTTGTTTGGTTTATCGAAGATCAGGTGGTTGTAAGATGTTAGTTTCATTTCCTGGTTTTCTATTCGATTCCAAATGTCTATGTCTTTATTTTTGTGCCAGTGCCATGCTGTCTTGACCACTATGGCTTTGTAGTACAGCCTAAAATCTCATATGCTGATGCCCCTGGCTTTGTTTTTATTACTAAGAACTGCCTTAGCTTTATGGGTTTTTTTCTGGTTCCATACAAAATGCAGAATCATGTTTTCCAAGTCTTGAAGTACAATGTTGGTATTTTAATAGGGATGGCATTGAATCGATAGATTGCTTTGGGAAGTATAGACATTTTAACAATGTTGATTCTTCCCAGCTATGAGCATGGTATGTTCTTCCACTTGTTAATATCCTCTGCTATTTCCTTTCTTAGGGTTTCATAATTTTCTTTAAAGAGGTCCTTCACCTCTTTTGTTAGGTATGTTCCTAGGTATTTCATTTTCTTTGAAGCTATGGTGAAGGGAGTTTTGTCCTTAATTAGCCTCTTATCTTGGATGTTATTGGCATATACAAAAGGCTACTGACTTGTGGATATTGATTTTATATCCTGAGACATTACTGTATTTTTTGATGACTTCCAGGAGTCTTGTGGTGGAATCTTTGGGGTTCTCCAAGTATAAGATCATATTGTCAGCAAAGAAGGAAAAGTTTGGCCTCCTCTGCTCCCATTTGTATGCCCTTTATTTCCTTGTCATGCCTAATTATATTGGCTAGAACTTCCAGCACTATGTTGGGTAGTAATGGTGACAGAGGACAATCTTGTCTGGTTCCAGTTCTAAGAGGAAAAGTTTTCAATTTTACTCCATTCAGTAAAATATTAGCTGTGGGTTTGTCATAGATTGCTTTGATCGGTTTAAGAAATGTGCCATGTATGCCTATGCTCTTCAGTGTGCTAATTAGAAAAGGATGCTGGATTTTATCAAATGCTTTTTCTGCATCTATTGAGAGGATCATATAGTCTTTGTTTTTGCTTCTGTTGATACAGTGGATAACATTTATGGACTACCGTATGTTAAACCAGCCTTGCATCCCTGGGATGAAACCTACTTGATCATGATGTATGGCTTTTTTGATGATAAGCTGTAATCTATTGGCTTATCAATAGATAAGGATTGGCTAGGATTTTGTTGAGAATTTTTGCATGTATGTTCGTAAATGAAATTGGTCTGATATTCTCCTTTTTAGTTGGGTCTTTTCCTGGTTTGGTATCAGGGTGATGTTTGCTTTGTAGAACGTGTTGGGGAAGATTCCTTCCTCCTCGATTTTTTGGAATAATTTCTGCAGTATGGGAATACACTCTTCTTTGAAGGTTTGATAGAATTCTGGATTGAAGCCATCCGGACCAGGGCATTTTTTTTGTTGGAAGATTTTTTATTGTTTCTTTGATCTCAGTGCTTGAAATTGGTCTGTTCAGGAGCTCTATTTCTTCCTGGCTAAGTCTAGGGAGAGGGTGTGACTGCATATATTGATCTATTTCCTTCACATTGTCAAATTTCTGGGCATAAAGTTTCTGGTAGTGTTCAGAGATGATCTCTTGTATCTCTGTGGCATCAGTTGTTATTTCCCCTTTATCATTTCTGATTGAGGTTACTAGAGATTTTACTTTTCTATTTCTAGTTAGTCTGGCCAAAGGTTTATCTATTTTATTTAGTTTTATTTGGTTTCAAAAAACCAACTCTTTGTTTCATTAATTTTCTGAATGATTCTTTTGTTTTCAATTTCATTGACCTCCGATTTAATTTTGGATATTTCTTTTCTTCTTCTGGGTTTAGGCTTAGATTGTTCTTCTTTTTCCAATTCCATCAGATGTCTTGTGAGTTTGATGTAGGCATCTAAAGTGATAAATTTTCCTCTCAGAACTGCTTTTGCAGTAGCCCACAGGTTTTGGTAGCTTGTGTCTTCTTTGTTGTTATGCTCAAGGAAGTTAATGATTTTCTTTTTTATTTCTTCTTGCACCCAACTGTCATTCAACAGAAGGTTGTTTTAATTTCTATGCCTTTGTGGGGGATTGAACATTTTTGTTGGAGTTCAGTTCACCTTTATTGCCTTGTGGCCTGAGAAGATACAAGGTAAAATTTCAATCTTTTGATTCTGTTGAGGTTTGTTTTGTGTCCTAGGATATGATCAATTTTGGAGAATGTTCCATGGGGCGATGAGAAGAATGTATATTCTTTATCTTTGGGATGGAGTGTTCTATATGCGTCTATCAGGCACAGATGTTCCAGTGTCTCATTTAAGTCCCTTATATTTTTGCTTAATTTCTGTTTAGAGAATCTGTCCAGCTTGGTAAGAGGCGTGTTAAAGTCCCCCGTTATTATGGTATTATAGGATATAATAATCCTCAGACTGAGTAAGGTCTGCTTCAAGAATCTGGGAGCTTTTAAGTTGGGTGCATAAATATTTAGAATTGAAATGTCTTCTTGTTGTATTTTTCCCTTGACCAATATAAAATGACCACCTTTGTCTTTTTCAACTTTAGTTGCTTTAAATCCACATGTATCTGAAAATAGGATTGCATCCCCTCTTTTCTTCTGAATTCCATTTGCCTGAAAAATTGTCTTCCAACCCTTAACTTGGAGTTTTAATTTGTCTTTTAAAGCTAGGTGTGTTTCCTGCAGACAGCAAATGCATGGCTTGTGTTTTTTAATCCAGTCAACCAATCTATGCCTCTTCCGTGGGGAATTCAAGCCATTAACATTTATTGAGATAATTGATAAGTGTGGTAGTGTTCTAGTCATCTTATTATGTGAGAGTCCATTGCTTAGTTTTATTTTTTGCATCATTGTGGAAGTTAGGGTCTGTCCTTTAATTTCTGAGTTCTTACTTTGCTGTTGATCCATTGTGATGGTCAGTGTGTAGAACAAGATGAAGTATTTCCTGTAGAGCTAGTCTTGTTGTGGTAAATTTCCTCAATGTTTGTATATCAGTAAATGATTTGATTTCTCTGTCAATGTTAAAGTTTAGCTTAGCAGGATATAGAATTCTGGGCTGGAGATTGTTCTGTTTAAGTAGATTAAAGGTAGATGATCATTGTCTTCTTGCTTGAAAAGTTTCATTAGTGAAGTCTTCAGTCACCTTGATGGATTTGCCCCTGTAGGTCAACTGGTGCTTACTCCTGGCAGCTTGAAGAATCTTTTCTTTTGTTTTGACTTTGGACAGGTTCATCACAATGTGTTTTGGAGAAGCTCTGTTAGAATTGAGGGAACTTGGGGTCTGATATCCCTCTGAAAGGAGTATGTCAGAATCTTTTGTGATATTTGGGAGATTTTCATTTATAATATTCTCTAGTACGGCTTCCATCCCCCTGGGGCATTCTTCTTCCCTTTCTGGGGTACCTACAACTTGTATGTTTGAACACTTCATAAAGTCCCATAATTCTGTCAGTGAATGTTCTGCTTTCTCTATTTTCTTTTCTGCCTCTTTAATTATCTGAGTTATCTCAAGAGCTTTGTCCTCTACCACCGAAATTCTTTCTTCTGCATGGTCTGATCTGTTGTTGATAGTTTCTATTGCATCTTTAAGATCCCTAATTGACTGCTTCAGTTCCTTCAGCTCTGCTATATCCTTTCTATATTATTCACATGGTTCATCTCTTATTTGATTCTGTTATTGGATTTCCTTTTGGTTAGTTTCCACTTTATCAGTAGTTTCCTTCATTGTTTCCATCATTTCCTTCATTGTTTTTATCATCTGTATTCTAATTTCCCCTTCTCTCATTTCTAACATTTATTTATAGGTGGAATCCTCTGCAGTAGCTACCTCACAGTCCTTTGTGGGGGTTGCTCTGGACTAGTTTTTCATGATGTCAGGAGTTTTCTGCTGATTCTTCCTCATGAGTGTTTTCTTTTATCTGTTTCCTTGCCCTCATTTTCCTTTCACTTCCTCTTGCTCTTTAAGTTACCTTGCCTCTGCCCTAGGGTTTTGATGAGTCCAGTACTCCACTGTTTTGTCTTACTCATTGAGTCCAGAAGTCTCTTGCTAACTCCCTGTGTCCTCAAAGGGATGTTTCTGGGCAGATCCCACTAGCCAGAGATGCCTGGAGTCTTCTCTCCCCTGTCTCACAGTGCCCAGTTGCAAGAAACTGTTACTCCACTGCCATCTTGCTCCTCTCCCTGTGCAGGTTTTTTGTTTCTTCTTGGTTCACTCTTGGGAGGTTGTGTGATTCCAGGAATTGATCCACTTCCACTGTTTTCTAGTTTGTGAATGTGTCGTTGCTCATAATAATCTCTGAAGATCCTCTGCATTTCTGTGGCATCAGATATATAATGCCTTATTTTTCTTTTCTGATTTTATTTGGATCTTTTCTCTTCTTTTCTTGGTTAGTCTCTAAAGCTTTATCAATTTTGTTCATTCTTTTAAAGAACTAACTTTACATTTCAGCGATCTGTTTTTTTTTTTTTTTTTTTGAGACTGAGCCTCAAGCTGTCACCCTGGATAGAGTGCGTGGCATCACAGTTCACAGCAACCTCCAATTCCTGGGCTCAAGTGAGTCTCCTGCCTCCATCTCCCAAGTAGCTGGGACTATAGGCGCCCAACCATTTTATTGGTTGCAGCCATCCTTGTTGTTTGATGGGCCCGGGCTGGATTTGAACCCGCCAGCTAAGGTGAACGTGGCTGGTGCCTTAGCCCACTGAGCCACAGGCACCAAGCCATGTTTTGTTTTGTTTTTTTTAATCTACATTTTATTTAGTTCTGCTCTGATCTTTGTTATTTCTTTTCTTCTGCTAACTTTGGTTTGGTTCGGTCTTAATTTTCTACGTAATGAGGTATAATTTTAGGTTATTAATTTTTGATCTTTTTACTTTTTTTGATGTAGGCATTGAATACTGTAAACTTTCTTTTAGTTCTGCTTTTACAGTACCGCATAGGTTTTGGTATGCTGTGTTTCCATTTTCTGTTTAAATTTTTTTTTTTTTTTTTTTTTGAGACAGAGTCTTGGTTGTCCTGGATCAAGTCCCATGGCCTCAGCCTAGCTCACAGCAACTTCAAACTCCTGGGCTCGAACCATCTTCCTGCCTTAGCCTCCTGAGTAGCTGGGACTACAGGTGACTGCTATAATGCCAGCTAGCTTTTCTATTTTTAGCAGAGATGGGGTCTCACTCTTGCTCAGCCTGGTCTTGAAATCCTGAATTCAAGCAATCCTCCCATCTCAGCCTCCCAGTGTTAGGATTATAGGAATAAGCCACTGCACCCCACCCTCCATTTTATTTGTTTCAAAAAATTTTAATTTCTGTCTTAATTTCTTTCTATTTCTCCTTAAGTTTTGATAATTTTTCAGAAATTTTCTATTTAATCTAAATTTTCAAGTTTATTTGCACAACTCTTACTTTTTAAACAATAATCTCTTTAAACCTTGTCCATATCTGCAAGATCTGTGGTGATATCTCCTTTTTTATTTTTAATATTGTCTATTTATTCCTTGTCCCTTTATCCTTAATAAGTCCCACTAGGCTATTGATATTAATATTAGTTTTTTCAAATAACCGATAGATTTGTCTGCTTTAATAAATGTATTTGTTTTATTAATTTTATGGTCCTATTAATATTATTCTTTCTTGATATTTTTGTAAGGCTTATTTTAGTTCTTTTACAAATGTCCTAAGATATACAGTTAATTTATTAATTTTTAGACTTTTAAAAAAATACAGACATATGAGACTATATTTTTTTCTCTACATTCAGCATTATATAAATTTCACTAGTGTTGATATACAATATTTGTTTTGGTCAGTACAGATATTTTCTGATTTTCCTCACAATGCTTTGAACTCATGGGTTATTGGGAAACACATTAATTTCCAAATAGATGGAGCTCACCCTGTGTGGTTGAGGCCTTGCTTTATGGCACGACATATGGTCAATTGTTTTGGTAAATGTTTTATGTATATATTTGAGTAAAATGTTTATTCTGCAGGTGCACAATGGGTAATAGCATTCATTAAGTTTGTTGTACTTATAGATTTGCTATTACTACTGAATATTGATCTGCTTTATTTATCTATTCCTGAAAAGTTTGTATTTATCTCTTTCTCTGAGAGTCTGTTAAAATTTTCTTTGTATGTTTTGATGGTATGAGAGCACATAAGTGTATTATCATGTACTTTGATTCCATCTTTTTTTTTTTGAGGCCGAGCCTCAAGCTGTCACCCTGGATAGAGTGCTGTGGCATCACAGCTCACAGCAACCTCCAATTCCTGGGCTCAAGCGAGTCTCCTGCCTCCACCTTCCAAGTATTTGGGACTACAGGCACCCGTCACAATGCCTGGCCATGTTTTTGGTTGCAGCTGTTGTTGTTTGGCGACCCTGGGCTGGATTTGAACCCGCCAGCTTGGTGTACGTGGCTGGCGCCTTAACCTGTTGAGCCACAGGTGCCGAGTTGATTCCACCTTTTTGAAATTCACGATTCGTTATTGCAATGGTTTAATCAGTTTGTTCACATTTACCCACAATCTGTGGTCTTTACTCCTGTGGGTTATTCTTTGAGATTACTTTCTTTCCCCTTTAACATTTTTCTTTAGTAAATGTTTGCTGGTGGCAAATTCTTTGTTGCATTTTGTCTGTTGATGGACTTAATTTGATTCTAGAATTCTAGACTGACATTGTCCCCTCAAAGCATTGGAGAATTCATTTCATTGTTATCTGGCTTCCTTTGTTGCTGTGAAGAGGTTAGCTAACTGACATTCCCTGGAAGAAACTGGTTGTTTATTCTCTCTCTTACAACTTTTTAGGTTTTGCTCTTGTTTTTAGTGAAATGAAATTTTTAAAAACAGTGTGCCTACTCTTGATTTATTTTTAAGTATTTTTATTGGGATCCATTGGACTTTCTGAATCCGTAGTTTGGTGCTTTTAGCCACGTCGAATCATTCCCTTAGTTCTTTGGCACTCTCCCCGTGCTCTGCTCTCTGTTGGGAACTTTATCCTTGGAGGTGTGGAACTCCTCACCTCATTGTCCGTGTGTCAGCCTCTCCAATTTACGGCCATTCCCTGTTTCTGTGTAGTACATTCTGGATGGTTTCTTGTGAGTTTTCTTCTGATCTACTAGTTCTCTCTTCAGCCAAACCTAATAATCTTTTAATTTTGTTCCTTATAGTTTGACTGTCTATGTTATTGTATATTGTATTTTGGTAAGCTCTGAGTCTTTTTCAAATCCAGTAAGTCACATATTATAGTTCTCTGTACTACACGTATTCTCAAGCTTGTGTTTTATTCCTTTAAACATGGTGCATGGATGTGTTTTTAAATCTGTGACTGTAAAATGACAAGTTTGAAGCTTTAGGCCTAATTTTGCTATTTCTTATTTCTATTTGTCTCATTCGTGGTGGCTTGTTTTCTCATGCCCCTGATTTTTTTTTTTTTTTTTTTTTTTTTTTGGCTGGAGCTGGGTTTGAAACCACCACCTCCAGTATATGGGGCTGGCACCCTACTTACTGAGCCATAGGCACCACCCCAACCCTTGATTTGTTTTTATGGGAAGCACTTTTAAAAAATAAATATGCGTGCATTCTTTGGGCACTAAGGTGAAAGTATATTCCTCCAGAAAGAGTGTTTGTCTGTTTCTTTCCAGTATTTAGGGGAATTTCTAGTAAGGAACACTTTAGAATAAATTCAAAACTGGTTGTATGAGCCACACAGTGATGTGAATTTGGGCTGCAAGGACCAGTATGGTTACACTTTTTCACTGAATGTATTTTTCCTGCTGTGTGTAGGTGTGATTTGCTTTTTATTTATCTGGTTTGGAGTTTACTAAAGTTTGTGAATTGTCTATAAATTGATTTTTTTACCAGCAATGGAAAATTCTTGGCTATTACATTGTCAAACATTGTTTCTGTTTTGTTCTTTTTCTCTTCTTTTTCTGGTGCTTAATGTACATTAAATGTTCTCTTAATTTATGCTAATTCTTCATATCTTATACTTTGTTTTTCTCTGTACTTCACATGTCATTTTGGGTATATTTTCTCCTTGTCTATCTTCCACTTCATTAATTCTCTCTTCAGCTCTGTTTTTAAACCTGCTGCTAAACCCATCCATCTCATGGGTTTTGTTTTTTAAATTTGGCTATTCTATGTTTTATTTCTGAAGTCCTACTTGGCTTTTTCTCACATTGCCTAGTTATATTTGGTGGTCTCAGGTTGCTTGTTCACATTTACAGTTCTGTGTTGTGTTTCTTTAAATATTTTATACATTGATTTTATAGATTCTGTGCTTGATAATCCCAATATCTGCGGTGGTTGGAAGTCTAAATCTGCTGTTTTGCTGTCTAGTGACCTAATCTCTGATTGGCTATTTTCTTCTTATTTGTTGATGTTTAAATGTGAGCTCATGTGTTTGATTGACTGTGACTGGTGGAAAAATCTAGAAGCCTAATGTGAGAGTATCTTTCTCCAGAGAGGATTTATGTTGACTTCTGCAATGAACCAAGGGTCCTACTGGCTGGGGCTACTTTGGCCCCACTTTGATAGTTTGATTTAACTCCCACACTTTGTTGCCTACAAAGGTCTGTTCTCCTTTTTTGGGTATGTTTTGAAGTCTCTGCTCAGCTTTTCCTTTGGCAAGTATGCCTCTTGGAGACTTCCTTTGTTTTGGTTGAGCCCAGGAGTGTCACAAATAATGCCTGATCAGGGTCTGTCTTCTTCATGGTTGAAGGGTGGGGTGCCCTGTGCAACATCTGGCCTGCCATGCTCTCAGAAGGATCAGTACGTTTTTGCTTAGTATGACTTTGGTTTCCTACAAGCATCTTTCCTTTGTGCACCTTCTGTCTTGGTGGAGTTCCTGCTATTGCAGCTCTTCAGCCTGCTCGTATATGTGGCAGCCAGTGTGGGCTACTGTGTGTTTCCCTCGTGAAGCCCCTCTCTCTTCCCCCATAGCTCAGAGAGCTGCACGGCCAGGCTGTGTCCCAGAGCAGTGGGGCAGGGTGGGTGGGCTTGCTGAAGTCTTCCCTCTGTGTGCATGGCCAGGAATAGGCCATTAGCAAGCTGCGATGTCGTGGAAGATCCTCGTGGCAAAGACCTCCCTTGACTCACTCTGTGGCTCTTTCCAAAGGGATGCTGGTGCCAGTGTGTCAGCCACTGTTCTGGGCACAGGTCTTTTGTGGAGACCCATGTCTGTGGTGGCTCCCCATGCACCCCCAGACCTCTTCCTCAGCCGGTTCCATCTGTGTCTGATGTGAGACATTTTGGCAGAGTCATCACCCTTGTTTCCTCTGTGTTGCTCTTGCAGCCTTCTCTCTCTGACCCTCCTCCCAGTCCTTTGCTCTGCAGGAGTCTTTGCCTGGGGAAGCAGGAGGCATTGACGGTACCTGGCATGGCTCAGGTCTCTCCACGTGGTATCCTGGGCCATCCCAGCCCTCCTGGCTCCAGGCCGTCCTGCCCCAGGACCAGAGGTTTTTCAGGCCTTTGTGGAGAAGCCCTTTGAGTACTTCCCAGAGGGATCCTGACAATCCTGTGCTCAGCTGGGCATCTGTGTAATACTGTTCAGTTTCCTCATTGAAAATCCTTCTCTGTTTCCAGGTGTTATTATATATTATGATTCAATTTGCTTTTCATTTGGCTATTTCAGTGGGTTTTCAGAAAACAAACACAGGCGTAAGATGTTTGGGGTCTGGCATGGCTGTTTTTAATCAGACAATCAAACAAAGAACAAATAAACCACCTCCTGATCAATGAACCAGAGCTAAGGAGTGGAGCGCTGGCACCCCACAGATTCCATGGGTAAAGAGGGGACAAGGGCCTTCCCGAGGACCTTGTCCCTCCCCATGTCCCTCCCCAGAGCCTCTGCTGTCCCGTGTCTCTCCCTGCAGAGCTGCACAGCAGGAGCAAACACAGTGACAGGTTCCCAGTCCCAGCTGCCACCACCAGGGAAGCATTTAACAGTGGGAAGCAGGAAAAATCAAAGAAGCCTGTTCATATGAAGAAAGTGGAGTCCCTTAAGCTCCATCAGCTCTGATATGTTTGTCTCCATCTGGAGTCCAGGTGATGGCCATCCCTGCTCAGCTGGGGCCGTGTGTGTCCTGGGGGTGGCAGGGGCTGGGGCTGCCTCCAGAATTCCAATCTGTGCAACAGTAGTGAGGGATGGAAGTAGACAAAGGAAAA
The DNA here is from genome assembly GCA_963574655.1 of Perodicticus potto. NCBI lineage: Eukaryota > Metazoa > Chordata > Mammalia > Primates > Lorisidae > Perodicticus > Perodicticus potto. The sequence continues at coordinate 11,596 of CAUYRH010089736.1, forward strand.
TATATGAAGCTATCTATGCCCAGGTCTCTATCAGCCAGGAGGCAGAAGGTGTGGGGAGGAGGGAGGCTGTCCCACAGGACCCAGACCTGGACAGACAGCCCACAGCCAGCTTCAGTCAGCAGGGAGCGTGTTAAACTGTGTTGGAGACACTGCTTCTCTCTTCTAGCTCCTGGTGGTTGCTGGTGGTCCTTGACTGCCTTGGAGGTTATCTCTGAATGTTTTTATTATAATCTCTGCCTTTGTCTGTGAGTGGTCTGTCCCTGTGTCTCTGTGTGTCCTTCTCCGTGGACAACAGGGCCGCCCCAAACCCACTAAGGACACTGTCATCAGATCTAGGGCCTGTGCTAATCCTGTGTGATCTCGGCACGTCCTTACCTTAAATGTATCTACAAGTACGATGGTCTGGATGTGACAGGCTGAACTGGTCCTCCCCAAACCCACATGGTGAAGTTCTAGCACCTGGCACCTTGGAAGTGACTGCGTTTGATGATGGCACCTTTAAGGAGGTAACTCAGTTACATGAGGTTATTAGGGTGGGCCCTATCCAATGTGACTAGCGTCTTTATAAAAGAAATTAGGACACACAGACAGATAAACACGAGGTGGGACTGTGTGAACATGGGGGAGATAGCTGTCTACCTGCCAAGGAGGGGGCTCGGAAGGAACGGGCCCTGCCCACACCTCCGTCACAGAATTCCAGCCTCCAGGATTGTGGGATTGTGAGAGAAATAAATTTTTGCTGCTTAAACCACCTCACTGGTAGTATTTTGTTTTGGAAGCTCTGACAAACTAATAAAATGGTTTCTACAAATCCTAAATTACCACCATGAGGTAATAGTTTTCCACCGTTACAGATAATGTGTGCAGGGTGTGGAAGCAATTTTCAGGGAGGAGATCTAAAACGAGACAGCGTTGATTAAATCATCCCACTCTTCTCACCAATCCCTGGGCCTCGGAAGGTGACCACGCGTCTGGCAGCCCCTGCTGCTGAGGCCTCATGCTGGTGTGCCGGGTCGGAGCAGCACCTGTGCCATCTTCAGTGGGGTGCGGGTCTTCAGGACGAGGTGTGCTTGTTTGTGATCATTCTCGTGTGTCCTGTCTTTTCTATTTTCTAGGTGACAAAGTCGTATGTGGATTTTTCTCTGCAATTGTTATTATTATCTTTGGATTCTTAAAGGTGTCTACGGCTAGGGTTATTTCCATCAATGTCATTGATACTGGCATTAATAAGTAAATGTCTTTATAATTTTGGAAATTACTTCTCAGCTTCAGAAATAACAGTAGATAATTTTAAAAAGACAGAATGTGCCTTCCCCTGGGCCTGAGTGGGTCTCAGGTACCGCTCCTGTCCCATTAGCTGGAGATAATCACAAAAAGATTATTATCCCCAAAGCCGTGGGAGCAGCTGGGAGCACCAACCCATTTCCCGTCCCTGATTTACCAGCTGCTTTTAATCCTGGCAAAGGGAAGAGACATCTCAAAGCTGTGCTCCCCAAGTTAGCCGGAGGACAGAATGTGCACTTCCTCTTTCTGGGCTTCTGATTGTTTGAGTAAAGGTCACAGTTCAGTCACTTAAAACAAGTGATTTCACCATTGGGGACTCATTTATAACAGGAGTGTCATCCTGTTTCCTGGCAAACTCGCTGAAGGACAGCAGTCCCTCTCGTGCCCCCCAAGGCCTGCCTCTCCAGTCACCTTTGTTGTAGTGGAAGGACCTTATAGAGCCCACGGTGGACCCCCCACCATACAGATGGGAGCAATATGGCTCAGACCAGGTGGCTGGCGGGGACCTTGTGTGCTGCACGGGCAGCTGGTGAGGGCAGATTGATCACCTTCCTGTCTTCTGGGCATCCAGCGAGGACCACTCTCCCACCTCTTGCTCTCACAGACTTCGGCAGCCTTTCTCCTTCCTTCGTCAGCATCTCCGTTGTCCTTGTAGGAGATGGAGAGGGGAGAGGACAGGTGCAGGTGAGGGCTGGGGCTGGCTGCCTCCCTTCTCTCCTCTCCCCTCTGGGATGGTCTGTCCACAACCATGCCTAGCCATGGACCACCAAATCCCCTCCTGGCCAGTGCCTGCAGGAAGGAGAACCAAGGCCAGAGCACCCAGGGGCTAGTCCGGAGGAGACCAAGGCTTGAGATGGCAACAGGGAGGAGGCAGCCTGGCTGTTGTTCTTTCCTCAGGGAGAAGGAAGGGCAGCTGGGAGAACCTTTGTGGACAGTTCTTGGGAACTATAGAAACTGGCCCCGGGGACAGCCCATGAGACCCTGATGGATCCCCCATGGAGCAGCTGGGGTGGCCAAGGTCACTTTGCTGCTCACCTGCCTAGTTCTAGCCCAGAGAACTCCAGAACTTGAGTCCTTGTGATGCAGGACAAGGCAGCTTTACAACCGCTGCCTTGGCCCTGGCAGCGCTGATGCTGTGGCGGATGAAGAAACCAGCTTGCGAAAGGGCCGGACCTGTGCGGAAGACACTGGTGCCTTGCTGTCTGCTCCACGTGCAAATCTGATTGGTCAATATCATGTCAGTCTCCAGGGATCGGGTCTTCATTGGACAGCTGGCTGTAACTGACGAAGACCCGCCCCTAAGAAGTTCCGGCAAAACAAGTCCCTGGGACTATATAAACCCCTGAGCAAAGAGCTCAGGGGCAGACTTCAGCAGGACTTCGAAGAGAGAACAGCTAAGAAGCAGACCTCGGCTGGACCTTGGAGAGGGAACAGGAAGAGCTGCCTGTTCCCCTCCAAAGCAGACCTTGGCTAGACCTCGGAGAGGGAACAGGGAGAGCTGCCTGTTCCCCTCCAGGAGCAGACCTCGGCTGGACCTCAGAGAGGGAGCAGGAGAGTTTGCTCCCCTCCTGGGTCCTCTTGCCTGGAGGTTTGGTTTTTCCTCCACTGGTAATTCTTCTTTCCTGTAAATAAATCCTGACTTACCACTACTCCTGTGG
>CAUYRH010089737.1:0-12407 GCA_963574655.1 Perodicticus potto
GTGGCGGGCGCCTGTAGTCCCAGCTATTTGGGAGGCAGAGGCAAGAGACTCGCTTGAGCCCAGGAATTGGAGGTTGCTGTGAGCTGTGATGCCACGGCACTCTATCCAGGGTGACAGCTTGAGGCTCTGTCTCAAAAAAAAAAAGAAATCACTGCTAAATCCAATGTTGTAAAGCTTTTCCCGTGTTTTATTCTAAGAGTTTTATGTCTTATATTTAAATCTTTGATCCATTTTGAGTTAATTTTTGGATGTGACATCTGATAAGGGTTTAGCTTCATTGTTTTGCATGCGGATATCCAGGTTTGGGAGTATCAACCATTTATTGAAAGACTGTCTTTCCTCACTGTTTTTGGCCTGTATGTCAAAATGTGACCATATATGCAGGGGTCTATTTCTGGGCTCTCTTCTATTCTCTGGGGTTCACTTTTGTTTGTTTTTAGTGTTAGGGTCTCACTCTGTCACCCAGGCTAGGGTGCAGCAGCACAATCAGATCACTTACAGCCTCGAGCTCCTGGGCTCAAGTGATCCTCCTGCCTCAGCCTCCCCAGGTGCTGGGTTTGACTACAGGTGCGAACCACCCCACCCAGCTCAGTTCATGATAAAACTATTGCCTCTGGATTCTAATCCCCTGGTTCTACTTAAGACAAATGCTGAATCCAAGTATTTTCTACAACCACAGTGCTTGCCTGAGTTCCAAGCCATCCTCACCTTTTTGCCTTTAGTAGCCAACTGATGGGTCCACACTGGGCATGACCACCCCAGCCCCTTCACAGTGCAGCAGCCAGAGAGAAGTCTCCTATGGAATGCAAGTCAGATAATTACCCCGACAATTAGATCCAGATCCCTAATCACAGCTTCCAGCAACCCCTGGTCCTGTCAACCTGCAAGGTTGATTTCCTTGCCCTGTGTGTGCCCCTTTCTCTGCCTAGCAGGACTCAAGCCTTCTCATCCAGGTCTGGGTACAGATATTGAGGCTTTGCCCACTTACCTGCCAAAGGCAGGTCCTAGCACAGGTGCATGATAGCAGTGCTTCTTAAAGCAGGAGGCATGTCATCCAGGAGGTCGCATCATCAATTCAGTGGGTCAGGGCCAGTATTGTTTAGTTTTTTTTAAACTTTATTTTCAAGTAATTACAGATTCATAGGAGGTTGCACAGCAGCTTGTCCAGAGAGGTCCTGCGTGCCCCAGTGCCAACACCATACACCCACAGTACATTGTACAGGGTATATTCCATTTCCCTGGTCCTGTCTGCACTTCTTTATGCATCTGGCTCTATACAGTGTAAATCATGTGTGTATCCCTGTGAACCTACCAGATAGGTTCTGCAGTTAGTTTTCAACACCACAAGACTCCCTTGTGTGACCACCTCCCCATCCCCTGGCAACTGTTAATCTGTTTTCCATTCACTAACACTGCATTAAGGTAATCATGCTACATACATCCTTTTAAGATTGGCTTTCTAAACTCAGCATGGTTTCCTTGAGTTTTGTCCCAGCTGCTGTATAACAGTTGATGGGAAATGGCAGTGTATCACACACAGCACACAGAAGTGTTGTTTGGTGAAGCTTCTTTCAGTGATAATATGCCACATAATAGTATGTACCAGATTATAGGTAAAGCATTTGTTACTATGGGGATTTGTCCAAAAAGTTTGAAACATTGCTCTTATGACTGTTCATTTTCTTCATAACACTGTTTTAAATTCATATTTGTTGATGTTTAATTTCTGTGTCTTTCCCCCAAATTTTAATAGAACAGAAATTCTTTGAAGGTAACTTGTCTGTTTTAAAACGCGATCCAAGACCCCAAACCCTGTCCAGCACATGGTGGGCACTCTGATACAAAGGAATGAGCACGGGAAGGAATCAGGAACATCCTGTTCCATCATCTATTGGCATGGAACTTGTTCAGTGGCAAAGTCAGCAGGCAAAGTATAACAGAGGCGCTGCAGGAGGACCTGAATGTTCAGATAGAAAAAAGCAGAAAGCCTAACAGCACACAGTGAGCAGATGACAGGCGGCACAGCTGCAGCCAGGGAAAGTTACCAAGGACTGAGATGGCAGCTAGTTACCCAGCTGGCCCTGCCCTCCTCAGCTCCACCCTGGGAACCGAGAAACAGCTACTGCAACCCCAGGCATGGCATGCAGACTGCAAATTCGATGCCCCTTTCCTGTGAGAACACTGTAAGAGATCTCTAGCAGCCTACCTCTTTCCCAGCTGGCCAGAATGCTCATTATTAAACCAGCCACAGCCAGGCTGGAGACACATTGGTCAGCTTAGCTATGTAGTTTCCCCCAGGGATGGGGGGACCCTGGCTCCTCTTTAGACTCCTCTGAGCCAGATCCTGTGAGCACCTCACCCTGTTCACAGGTACGCAGACACAAGCAGGGACTCTCGGGGAAAACAGAAGAGACATATAAGAGGGGAAATATTCTTTAATGTGTGCCCTTTTGAAGTGATTATTTTGCCCCAAAGAATTATTTTTTTTGAGACAGTCTCACTGTGTTGCCCTGGGTAGAGTGCTGTGGCATAACAGCTCACAGCAACCTCAAACTTTTGGGTTTAAGCGATTCTCTTGCCTCAGCCTCCCAAGTAGCTGGGACTACAGGCACCCACCACAATGCCTAGCTATTTTTTGGTTGTAGTTGTCATTGTTATTTGGCAGGCCTGGGCTGGATTCGAACCTGCCAACTCCAGTGTATGTGGCTGGTGCCCTAGCCGCTGAGTTACAGGTGCTGAGTCCAAAGAATGAATTATTAATAAAAGATGTTTGATGTGCTGCCTGAGCAAGAAGGGTTGCTGGCCTCAGCCACATCTCACAGTAGGACTGCAGCAATAGCACCCAAACCATTTTATCAGGAACAGGGAGACCTCTGTAAGAAGAAGTCTCTGATGGTTCATATACATGTAACATTTTTAAAACATCTACAAGAGAATAAGCATACAAAATTCCAGTACTGTCCAAGCATAACACTGTTAAATGTGAAATCTAACAAATGTGTTATTTTCAGCTTCTATTTGGAATCAAATGTGTGAAATAGCTGTGACATATTGATCAGGGAAAATTCTGAGGGAAGAGTCCTGAATTCCACGTGTCTTGGGCTTGGATGTCTTAAGAGTCCACAAATCCTTTTTGTGTGAAGTTCTGCATGTCTTTTCCTTTTCTCTCTCCGTGTGTGAGTGCGTTTCCCATGTGGGAGCCTTGCAGGTGATGAGCGTTAGTGCAGGAGCCCTGGCTGCTTGCCTGCATCTGCAGTGGGATGGGTGAGTGGGACTGAGCAGAGTGTGAGCTCCACACCTTGGAAGCTGGGGGCCACAGCACACAGGGGTCAGCAACCCCAGAAAGGCATCCATAGCGCACATCTGTTTAGCTACCTCATTTCGACATACCCACATGTCCACACAGGTCAGGGCTCCCCTTCCAGAGTCTGAGGATGCTGGACATCAGGATTGCTACCTCCTGGTGCTGCCATGCCCAGCCTGACTGCTGCTCGGATATGCCTGCCAAATGTGTGGCTCCCTGGAAGCTCTGGAGCGGCCACAGTTGTCTTCTAGAGCACTGCAGTGTCAGGACACCCTGCACACAGTGAGGGTGGGCAAGCAAGGCTGGCAATATCTTGCTGCACCAGGGGAGAGCTCGCAGGGACCCAGTAGGCCATTTGGGCTCGTTCTCATTCTCAGGACTGCAACAGCTCCTCCTGAAAAAGACCTGTGGAAGCTGCACAGGGCAGGGCTGTCTCCCATTCATTCATCCTTCTCCTGTGGCAGAGGGAGGTGCCAGTCTTCAGGGGGGCGCTTCCTCAGAGCCCACACCAAGGTGTGCTTCTGTGCAGCCTGGACTCGTGCCCGCTCGCTCTCACAGAGGGATCGCTGTGCAGATGAGATTCTGGTCACTTCCCATCTCAGGGCTGGCACCAGAGCCCCTCACCACCCTCCCAAAATACCAAGGACGGACAGGCCCATATGTGTGCACGTTTCACCCAACACAAGTGTACCTCGGTAACTGTTCCACATAACACACAGAGATCTGGATCATTCTTTCTCACAAGCTACTGTGAAAAACTACAGTGTATTAATAGATCATCATAATTTGAGGGACTTTAAAAATATCTTCTCCTGGGCCTGAGGGCTTGATGGCTTTGGTTGACCCACTCAGTCTGGGGCAGGTTCACCTCCTGGGACTAAGGCTGGGGCACTGAGAGAGGGGAGGGCAGGAGTCTCAAAGAGCAGCTGGGGAGCTGCAGAGAGGAACGTGGTTAGAAGGGAAGAAGATGGGGAAAGAGACCTGTCCAAGTGCCATGAAAGCAGGGAGGAGTCCAGAAGACAGACCACCAACACAGGGCCGTACACAAGTTCCCCTCAACCTACCAGCTTTTCTGTGTCCCTGTCCACTAAAACAAGGCATTGTGTCCCCAACAGGTGACTGTCACTGTGGGCCTTTGTGGGTGTGAGGTGCTGTGCAGGCCTCTTTACACACACAATTTCATCTGTCTACCTGTCTATCTTTGTTCAAGCTCTATTGTTTCAAAACATTTTAGTCATGTTTAAAAAGTTATCAGAAATGCAGAATGGAATATGGAAGACTCCCAAATCTCCATCCCCAACGTGGCAATTAATACCTTCCCTGACAACTTTTTAGGCTCAAATTTTAGAGCTATCATGTTTTCCTAAAGCAGGAACAATTTTCTGCTGGCTAGTCTGCTTCCTGCTGTTTTCACTAAACAACATGCTGTAGGCACCTTTCCACCTTTCCATTCTCCTGCAGGTTACCATCTATTCTTTTTAATGGCTATGTAGTACTCTACTGTGTCAAAAAGCTATTTGGTCAAATGTTTATTAGGAAAATTTAGGTGGCTTTCAGTTTTTGCACTATCATAAACAAAATGAACATCTTGAACTTTTAACTGTGCACTGTTTATCCCATTATTTTCCTAGGATAAACTTCCACAAGTATAACTTGGGGGCTAAAATGTATGTATTTGATATACTTTATTAGAATACCTGACACTAACACAAGTCCCCTACATTCTCCAAACCCCTATCAAGACTTCTCGTTTTCTGCTGAGCAAAAAATACTCTTTCATTTTAACTTAGATACCTGGCCTTTGGGTTTTCTTTAATGAATTGCTTCTCTGTGCCTGCTGCCTATTTTTCTACATGGAAACCATTCCCACTTTTCTTACAGTTATATAAGAGCTCTTTAAATACATATTTGTGCATGCATAGATGATCAATCTCTGGCCACAGAGGCTGCAAGCTTTCTCTCTCTCTCTTTTTATTTTATTTTATTTTATTGAGACAGAGTTTCACTCTATCGCCCTTGGTAGAGTGCTGTAGCATCACAGCTCATAGCAATCTCTAGCTCTTGGGCTTAAGTGATTCTTTCCTCAGCCTCCCGTGTAGCTGGGACTACAGGTGTCTGACATACGCCTGGTATTTTTTTTTTGTTGCAGTTTGGCTGGGGCCGGGTTTGAACCTGCCACTCTGGGTATATGGGGCCGGAGCCCTACCCACTGAGCCATAGGCGCCGCCCCCTCTTTTTATTTTTCTTTCTTCTTTTTTTTTTTTTTTTTTAGCTGTTACTTATTCCGGATTTGTCATCATTTTCTTTTCTACAGCAGTTTGGTTTCCACATCACTGTGCGTTTCAGAATCACTGCGTTCATTAGCAATGGGGAAGCCTGGGCCAGTCTTTTTGGCTGCCCTTCCCTGTGAACGCTGCACCTTCAGGCCGGCTTCTCCCCAACTCCCCTCCCACAATGGCTCTAAGGCAAGCAATGTACTCTAGAGAGTGGGTGCCAGCGGCTCTGTTCTCATTACTTGGTATCCCCCAAAGCACCCAACGCGGTAAGTACCCGCTGGGTGAATGGATAAGCAGACCTCGTTCCTGGTCTCTCTGCCCCTTATAAAACACTCTCCACACCCTAACTAACAGACTCATCTTTTCAAGACATCAAAGTTTGCTCGCCAGTACACTTACAGGCTAGACTCTAAACTTTGATTCAGGGCCCTCCAGGGCCCTAAGCGCCTCTGCACTCTCATGCCTAACCCTGCACAGCCCAGACTCCCCCCGCCCTCTCCAACCACCCCACCTCCTCTCCTCGCGAGTCTCCTTCGTTACCCTTAGCAGCGTCTGAAAATCCTGCAGACATGCTAACTGTGCTATCTCTCGGAAGGAAGGAAGCACGGGGAGGAGGGACCCCGGCAGCTCCCTCCGTACAGTCGGGGAGCCGGGCCGCGGGCCCCGCTTCCCTCCCGGCGCACCTGGGCCTCGGCGCTCCGGCGCTCCTCCCAGTCGTGGCAGCTGGCCAGGTCGCGCCGCCACTGCTCGCAGCGCGGCCGCTCGCCGTGGACGTAGTAGTGGTGCAGGAAGTGCCCGGCGCTGCGGCAGAGCTTCCACTCGGCGCCGTAGGCCTCGCAGGGGCGCGGCGGCTGCGGGGAGAAGCAGCGCCTCAGAGGGGCCCAGCGGCCGCGCCCCACGCTGCAGCCCCGCCCTGCAGCCCCTCTCCCCGGAGGGCCCAGCTGATACGGCCGCTTGGTCCCAGCCGACTCCTTCCAGGGCCCGGCTCCGGCCGTACTCACCCGCCAGCCGCGCCCGTCAGCCATGTCTAGGCCACCCGACCGCCAAACCCGCCCCCTCAGCCCTCCGGCCAATGAGGACTCAAGAAAGGCGGCACGGCGTGATTGACGGACAGAAGAACTAATGAACTGAGAAACTCCGCTCCTCACGCGCCCCGCCCCCCGCTTGAGACGCGCCAAAGGGCGTGCGGTCGGGGCCCGCCTGCGCGGAGCGAGCGTGGTTACCCGCGGCGGCTGCGGTCCCCTGCGCGGCACGACTCCGGCCAGTTCAGCAGCTTCGCTACTCTCCCAAATCTCAGATACGGTTCATTTCCGCGAGCTCACACTAAGCAGCAACTCCGTGCCCTGGACCTGGCAGGGCTGCGGCCTTATAGATCTGGCCTGAGTGTCCACGCAGGACCGAGGTGAACGCAGAGTAAGCCGGGCTGGTTGGGCCTGACTTGTGTATTTGGGACATAGCGGCCTGGGGACGTTCCCAGCACCGCTGCAGGTCGGTCGAAAGCATGGAGGCACTCCACGTGGTGCCCGGTGAGGCTCTGTTCTGCGGGTGTGAGACGTGGAACCTTTGTAATAAGAGAGATGTGCAACAGGCAGTCTAAGGGCAGGCTGCTAGGTCTACAGAAATGTAATGCCTGGCCGTACCTACATGGTGGTCTCCAACTTCTCTGAATCGAATTATCTGCTGGGGAGTCTCTAACAAAGCAGTTGCTGCCAGGAATGACGCTGGGTCAGAAAGCTGCAGTTTTACCAGGGGTCCCGCTGTTGTGGCTGGCTCAACCTAAGACACTGAGAGGAAGGCGACAGGCCTGGGTGCAGCAGGAATGACCAGGACCATTGCTCCAACCGACCCCACACCCACTGTGTCATCAGAAGGCACAACAGCGGAGCCCATGCAGGCCTAGGCAGGGGGAGGTGTTGCTTAGGGAGACAAAAGCCCAAGACCAACACCTAGTGTAACATTCATTATGTATTCAATGACAACTCCTTAACCAACGTGGTCCTGCAGCTGGAGGCTGTCTACCTAAGGAGGGCTCTACCTCTGCTGAGATCTGTTTGGAGGGTCTGACAGTCACCACAGTGCTCAGCCTTCCAAAACCACGTGTGTTGCCAGTGATGATGGTTTGTGGGCTCAGCCTTCAACATGTGACTTTCAACGCTGTTCATTGAGAACATGTTGGCAAACCCTGGGACCATCAACCTGCAGAAGGTATCCTCGTGTCTCCTGTTGGGAGAAGCCCTGATAACAGTGAGAGCCCTCTGCCTACAAGCAGGGTGAGCTTGTACATGGGGGGACCTGAAGAGCTGTACTCTAATGGCAAGATGGGGTGAGGACACCTGCAAGATGGTCTCCTTCCAATTCCTGGTCAGTGGCCCAACCTCCAATCCGTGTTACCACCTAATCAAACATTTAGAGGCAATCCATGTTTTAGTCATTGCCTGTTTTTATTTGAAATTCTTGATTTAGAATTATTTGCAAGGAACAAATTTAAAATAATTGGATTAGCATGTCAAAAGATCTCACATTATAGAAAATGAAGATCTGAGATCAAATTGATATTAATCAAAAACAGCGACAGGCCAGCAAAACCTAGGATGATCAATAAATTAAAATTAAGAGTGGGGGTATGGAAAAAGTTGAAAGAACATATCTTTAGCATTTATTCATTCTAACTTTAACATTGTGTTTCTCCATGGGGTTTTCCTATAGAACAGGTTAGTAGGGAGTCAGTTATTTCCATATGAAATAAAAATAAAAGTCCAAACTCATTCAGATCAGGTTCTTCTGAGGAGTGGTGCTGTTGAAAAATTATGTAAACTAAAAATAAAAACATCCTTTCTCAAATACTTAAATTGCAGCCAAGTAGTGAGACAGCCGCTATTTATAGAGTGCGTATCTACTTAAATCATTCTTTTCTAGACCGAACAACACCTACTCTATTGACCTGGGAAGAGAAGGGCTAAGTGAAGAAAAACTACCTCAAGTCAACAGGCCGTGCCCTCCAGTGATTTTTGTTAGGAGTTAGGGGACTCTGCGCCCTCTGAGGCAGTGGGAGCTCGCTGCAAGTGTGAAGTGGCCAGGGGGGAGCTGCCTGCAGGACCTCAGAGCAGCTCTTTATCTTTCCCCATAGCAGGCACATAACTCCGAAATCCTGCTGCTCCACTTCCAAGTGAAACCTGGTAATTCTTAGGTAACTAAACCAGCCTGAAGTAACACGGCATTCTCTGACAGGAGTCTCACCCCTTCAGAGCCAGTAACTAAAAGTCAGTATGCTGTAATGGATTCTTTTATTTGCCAATCAGCCAACAGTTCCAACTTAGGGTTTTCTTCCCTTTTTACGCAATGACTGTCCTTCTCCAGAGAAAGCCACGAATCTGCCTCCAGCTTCATCCTAGGTGTGAGAAGAAAATATTATTTCCAGAAACTGCCTGAAGGTTAAAAATGAATGCCTTATTCTGTGGATTCATTTTCAGGCACTGGCTTTTCGTGAAGCCTGGACGTGACTTGAAGGAGGAACTGAGGTTTGATTGGGGACCATGTTTGCTCTTGAGCCTGCAAAGTTCCCAATACTGTGAATTTGAGGAACACAGAGGGCAAGAGTGTCTGTGAGGTGGCTGGAATGTGTAAAAAGCACAGTAGTCTCCATCCTCAACCCCCTCGAGGGCTAGAGGTGAAGAGGTTCAGTAGTCAGTAGGGACTGGTGATGGGTCCTGCAACCCGTCTGGAACAGGCTCACAACACATCTGCCTGCGGCCCGACTCCTGAATCCCCAAAGGTCCACTCCTTTGAGAAAAGGAACCAGGAAAGCAATGGATCTGAAGTGTTGGTGTTCTAGAAATCCATACCACAGATGACTGCATTCCAGTCACTGCTGGGCCTGGCCACGTGGCCACAGTGCCCATGTCTGCAGGATACTCAGTCCCCACCATCCTCTCTCCTACAAACATCCCACTTGGTGTCCAGAGATTGGAAGCTCAAGTCTCTGTTAGAATGTGAGGCCCACCCAGGGCATGAAGTTTTCTGATGCTGGAGCCTGGAGTTGGCCCCGCCCAGGACAGGCTGCCTGCCTCCCATGCTGCAAGGCCTCGGCATCCACACCAGCTCTGCAGAAAAAGCAGGTGAGCAGAGAAGACAGGCACTCCAGGAAAGGGGAAAACATGACAGGAACATCCCTGCTCAGAATGATAAGAACCACAGTCATCACTTGCAAATAAAACTTCTCATTACTAATGAAATACACTCACCTCTTCAACCTTTTTGACCAGTGGACGTGAATTTCTGATGAAAGTGATCTTACCAAGTTTAAATTCATAATTGGGAATTCCTCTATAAAGGACACAGACAAGGAGTATTAGTTCCAGGAAGTAAAACAGGAAAAATTCATTTTCCACAACCAAGAGGACAGTGAACAGAACAGATGCCACTGCACCCAAACAGCCCCCCCAGGGAGGAGGTGGAGGCAGCTGGTTTCCTGGTTTGGCATAATCAATGGGTGTGGGGCAGGGGCTGCAGACTCTGGACCCTCCTGTGGTGAAGGACCGTCTGACAGCTTGAGAGGCCCTCACTGTCTCTTACAGAGCCTTACAGATCCTCCTGAACAGGCTACACTCACTTCGCTCCTTAACAGACTGGGTAAAACTCCATCTCCAGTACCCTCCTCCTGCTCACACATACACAGCAGGCAGCTGACACGCCCCAGCCCTGCCCCTGCTATGATCTGCTCTAAGGTTCTGGGACCCAACAGGCAGCTCCTGCCTCCTCCTCTTAGTGGACTTGAGATAATGTGACCTGATTGATTATTCAAAATCACAAAACAGAAAAACAGGCAGGACACCAAAGAGGAACTAGAACGGATTTTGAGTGAGAGATCTGATCAGGTGCACATCTTAGGAAAGCCGCCTGGAGGCCGGAGGAGGCTGGCCCTCTGAGGTCCCAGGCAGGCGAAGTGGAAGCAGGGACGCGTGTGTTCCAGCCTACCATGGAGAGCAGGTAGGGGTTTTAGCTCCCCCAGTAACCACAGACCCAGGCTTTGTCTCCAGAGTTGGAGTGAGGCTGCCCTACTTCAGGGGCTGGTAGAAATCCTCCCTGGATGACGAGGCTTTTGCCAGGATGGACCTACCTTTTAATGTCTCCAGGCTTGATGGGGGAAGGGCTGGGCTCTACCCCTTTCTTCTTTCCATCTAGTCTATTTCCAGAGCCAGAGAATGCCTAGATAGGCAAATGGGAGAGTTGCACCATGAGCCCTGAGAGCAAGCGTGTACACACTTTGCTCAGAGGTCCCTGCAGTGCTGCCCAGCCCCCTTTTCAAGACTGAAGCCCTCACTCCCCACTGCTGGAGCGCTGGCAGCTGAGAGCTCTCTGCCCAACCCCTTAGGGGACTGCCCTGAGCTGAAGACAGCCACCTGTCCCAAGGGCTGCCGATAGCTAGTGTTGAATTGCCAGGTCTGGCCCCAGCCTCTATAGCACCACCCAGCTCAAGTCCCTGTGAGTGGGCAAAGGCCTCTGATGTCCATCCCACAGCTCAGCTTCCTGTCTGCTCAGTCCTGCCCCTCTGCTGCCTCCTGGCATCCCATGAGCCACCTCCACCAGTTTCCTAGGGACCCTGGCCAGCAGCTGGGCTAAGGGTCATGTTCACAACTTACAAACAGTACAAACATAGAAAAAAGAATGTTCTAAGAAAGATAAACCAAATGTATTTAAGAGTAACATTTGGTGAACTCAAGGGAAGGGTAACTGTATGTCTATGGTGCTACTGAAATTCTTTGGTAGATTAGAAATTTTTGAAAATAAAAAAATGGTTGGGGCTGTTGGGAAGATTCTAGGAGGAAGTGGATACAAAAGAGTTTGGTAACTGAAGTACCCAGGGGCTCAGCCCTCTGATACCCACAGAATGTGACCAAGAACATCTTGAAGAGGACACCCTGGTCCCAAGGAGCAGAAGGCGCAGCCAGAGCACAGACGGTCAACAGAGCAGCCCAGTACTCACGCGGAAGCCCAGCTCTCCAGCATAGCCACTGTGGTCTGTTTCACCTTCCTTGAAAAGGAGACAGAAAAGCAGGGGGTGAGCTTCCTCTTTCAGTCTCGGTTCCCTGCTCCGTAGCTGCTCCCATTCCCCACAGCTAGGCTGGCCCCCTGCAGCAGAACTGGAAGGGAAGCAGAGGCCATCCACGAGCTGCCAGAACGAATAGCAGCCCTGTTACAGAACGGGGTGGAGACGCCACTTACTGTCAACTCCTCATGCGGGACTTGTCTTTCGGGTTCCTTGTAGCCCAAGGGAGCGTCAAAATCCACCTGTTTCCAAGATGGAAAGTACAATTTTCAGACACGGTCTCACTGGCTTTATGTGTGAGACAACTACAGACTTGCTGCAGTGAGGAGGGATAGCAAACCATGCCTTGTACAATGCTCAGTGTTATGAGATGGTAACATTTTATGAAATCACAGTAGCACGTTGCTGCACAACCCACTGCTCCAGTACCCTGGCTGACATGTCCTCATTTGCTTAGTTCTATCCAACTTTACCACCGCACAGGACTGTGCAGCTGCCACAGATGAGACAGTTCCAGCACCACAGGTGTCCCGTGTTGTCCTTTATAACCACGTCCAGCTGCCTCCCAGCCTCTTCCACCAGCCTTAAGCCCTGGCAAGCACTGATCCGCCTGCATTTCCAGCGTTTGGTCACTAAGGATGTTTTTTTTTTTTTGAGACAGAGCCTCAAGCTGTCACCCTGGATAGAGTGCTGTGGCATCACAGCTCACAGCAACCTCCAATTCCTGGGCTCAAGCGAGTCTCCTGCCTCTGCCTCCCAAGTAGCTGGGACCACAGGCGCC
>CAUYRH010089738.1:0-12005 GCA_963574655.1 Perodicticus potto
GTGATTAAGAAAATGCTATGAAGGCTATCTCTCACAGTATGATCAAAATGTTTCTGATTGTATATGAAGCACATTCTGCCCTATGATTGCACCAATGTACACAATTATGATTTAATAAAATTATTAAAAAAAAAAAAAGAATAGTAGAGCTCAGTAAATCCAAACCCTCCATTTTAACTGTCACTTCCTAGCTTTGTAACTACACTGGAATTACCAAGATGATTTCCTGATTGATTTTCTTTCCTATCTGCAGCTGTACAATTCTTTTCCTTTGTTGGGTGGCTCCCCTCTGTACGTTCTCTCCCATGCCTTAAGAAAGACTCTCTGTTCCTTTCAGACAGGACTCTCTCCCTGCCTGCATCTTTCATCCTTTGTTGCCCCTGTGTATCATTTAATTACCTTTTCTTTGCCCCCCTGCTCTCTTAATTAACCTGAAACATACTTTCTTGCCCCATTTAAGGGTGCTGCTATCTTGTACTCTTGGAGAACCTTAATCTTTAATTCTTAAGATTATTATAAATTTATAAAACATTTAGCAATTTTGGTCACACAAATTTGTGCTCTAAAAGTATCTTAACATATCTATTGCAACTCTTGTTGTAGTGTGTTATATTAATAGTAAGCTTACATTGGCCTTGTACTCCTAGGAAAAATGATGTGCAGATCCCATTCATTCTAATAATGCCATACTTCAAGAATGCTTTGTATAACTGTAGCACTAATATATTTTTAATAAATTAGTCCCTCTAAGAAATTTTTTTTTGTTTTTAAAGTCAGAATATAATTCCCATATTCCTACTGTCACTTCCAAAAAGTGGTATAAAGTCTTATTTGCAGAGTTGTTATAATAATTAAATGAGATAATTGACAAATGGCTAATCAAAACCTAGAACTATTGTGATTCCATTTTTTATCATTGTCCCCACACATGAGGCACTGGAAGGGCAAGTCTGACTTGCCGGGATTGGGAGGCACGGACCTCAGTAATTTTTTGGCCCAGAATGGGGAAAGGGAAGAGAAGTTAAAAGAAGCTCAGAGAGGGTCTATATATAACTGCTTAAGAGGCCCAGAGATGGAGGGAGACGGAAAGAGGAGTTGGAGTGGGGAAAAGGAAAGAAAAGTTTTAAAATTTCAGAAAGGCATTCTACACAAATGCTCACCTCACCATTAACTGGATGAATTTTGGGCGGGAGTCAAAGGGTCCCCCTGTTTCCCTTCATTTCATTGGAACAAGAGTCTTTCTAGTTGGGTCCGACCGGCTATACTTCAGCCCTCCCAAGAGGACTTCTCCCTGTCCTGGTTTTGGGCCCCAAAATGAGAGGTCAAAGACCAAAATAAAAATTATTCCAAGACATGAAACAAAAGGAAATGGTGTCCAGGTTCTGTGTGGGCAACATCGGCCTTTATTTCCACCAGGGTGTGGATGAGCTGAGTTCGAGAAGGAAGTCAGCAGGTGAGTTAAGGTGGATGGGGTAGGGCTGGCACATTCACTGTTTCTGGGTGGGACATTCCACTTGGGTGGGTTGATTCTATTTGGGTGGTCCACTCTATTTGGGCTAGTCCCTATACTTGACTCTATCAGCGACCAAAACATTTAACAAGAACTGGAACTATATATGAGCTATGTATCAGAAATACCAGCCCAACTTATTCATTAATCACAGAAATATTCCTGGAACCTTCTGAGTGTGCCTCACTTTCTCCTCTCCTTCAACTTTCATAGAGCCACAAAAAATATTTATCACTGTGTGTGCTCATGTTTCCTAGATTTGCTTGCCCCTTTCCCTTCTGTGACATTAAAGTATCTGAAGTCTCCTCTGTCATTCTTATTTCTGTTTTCCTAACCACAAACACTATAGCCCACCAGTGAGAGGCTCCCAGCATCGCCATGACAGGCTCATTTATGTCCTCATCAGGCACTTTGCTGGTACATGCCATGGTACTTACTATTTGTGCCAAATAATTTCTTACTACTCCTATTTAAATATATTTGTGACTGCAAATTATCTTCTTGGTTATGATTTAAAATTTTGAATCCTTTTAAAATATCTCTTCTTATTTCAAGGTCATGAAGATATTCTCTAATGACATCTTCTAGAAGTTTTATTGTATTCTTATTCACATATAGATGTATAATTCTATTGGGATTAATACTGCATATGATGTGAGGTAAGTGCCAAATTATATTTTTTTTCCTCTGAGGATAACCAACTAGTTGACTAGTATTTGTTGACTAGCTCATTCTTTGCTGGCTGCTCAGTTGAAAATACTATAATTAGATCACAAAAGAAAATATGCCACGGTTCAACTTATATAATATTAGCATGTTAGGGATAATTATTAGGTTTGTCTTTTGAAGGTGTACTGAGATGCAAGGAAGTGATTGCTATTAGAGTCTGAAAGTAAGTTATCTTGGCTCCAAGCAGTGTGGATAGAAGGCGGCCTGGTAGGGCTTCTGGGTGGGGCCCGTGTGCTCTTTCTTGATCTGGGTGGTATTTCCATGGATGTTGGCATGATAATAATTGATTAAATTGTGCATTTGTGCTTTCTGTGTTCTTTCCTGACCAGACCTCAGTAATCAATATGTATTGAGTACTATGAAGTGATCAACATTTTTCAGTGTGCTGGGGATGAAGCAATTAACTGAAAATATAGTCTGATACATATATTCACTGCAGGGTTATGATGAGAATTAAATGAAATAAAGTATCTGGAAGTGCACAGGTCAGTGTCTGGTGAAAAACAAATAATAATTGATTATGTAATTTCTCCCTCATTTGTCTGTGCATAAGCCCATAGCAACTAGAGTTGGCATAATAAATCTCTCTCATAATCTGCACCTCTTCTATAACAGAAATAGTAGGGGGATACCAGCATCACAGTTTTTTATTTGTGCTTGTAATATTAGCCAAGCATGGACATGTGAAACCAGGAATCATGTCTCTTTCCATCTAAATTCTTAGCTCCTCTAATCCTCACTTCATAGTTTGCTTTACTCTGTGAATAGTCTTTCTTTGATAACTACTATGTCTTAAATTTATTCCACAAAAGGGAATTTTTACCCTTTCTTATCTAAATCTAATTTAGTCATCCTATTCTCAAATCACTTTTCTCCAAGACTTTATGTAATACCTTTTGGTCAGATGTGTTTGCTGGAGACCAGTGATGCTGCCTCACTCTTTATCCCCATTGGTTACAGAAAAAAATGTTATCTGAGAAGGAATGGGGATTTCTACTAATCTCTCTTTCTTTTTTTTCCTCCAAAATATCCCCCTGGAAGGAAAGAACCAACACCCAGAAGGATAGGAGGATTGTTTCCTCTGGGTTCTACCTCACAAGGAAAGAACATACATTCTTTCTGAAGACCACCTGTTCCTCCATTATTTATCAAATACTAGTTTTTAAAGCACATCTGGAAATCCAAAAGGAACATGCTATTCCTATTGTACATTCCTATTGCTACCACACTTACTGTCTATGTCCACCCCTCATAACTGATCTTGGATTGATACAAGTTTTAGTAGTTCATATTTTTTCTGCCATCCTTGTCTTTCTTTCTTTCTTTCATTTTTCTTTTTTTTTGCAGTTTTTGGCTGGGGCCAGGTTTGAACCCACTGCCTCCAGTATGTGGGGCCGACACCCTACTCCTTGAGCCACAAGAGCCATCTCATCCTTGTCTTTCTAAAAAATGTTAACTTCTTTGCCAAAGTTTCAATGCCTGTTCTAGCATGGTTCAAGTCTGCACATCCACTCTCTTCTCCCAGCATTAGGGAGGCATTTCAATTCTATTCAAACAGGACTTCTCTCCATCTCCTGACCTCCCTCACCACATGATTTTCATTATAACTCCTGTTTCCCTCCTAGTCTCTAACAAACCTGAAACAGAACCTCTTCCTTTAAATTCTGGGTCCCACTTCTGGAACTCACATTTACATAAGTACTTCCTGCTTGTAAATACAGGTTTCTACCTATTAGTAACCATTTTGTTTTGTCTTAAAAGTTAATGGCTTCAATTTGTGTTTTTATTGGTTTTTATAGATGTGCATATTTACAAATTATCACATATTTTATATTAATTTTTTACTCTGGGCTCTCGTTACCTTAAAAGTAGTATATAATTCATATATATATTTGTATCCCTAGCTTCAGGAGAATCTCTTGCACACAGAGAGCAATCTATAAACTTTTTGTGTATTGAATATCCCCAACTAGATTGCATGCATATGTACATCTATATACGGTGGAGCCTTAGTTAAAATTTACTGAATGGTAAGTATGGTTTACATGATTGCAGCCAAAGATATAAGAGATAGAAATCAAGGTTTTTGTTTTCTGACCATGAGGATTTAGATATGTGAAAGAGGCACAATCCCTTTTACCAAATTGCTGTTCACTGTTACCACCATGTGTGGCTCTCACAACAAATTCTCCTATGTAGAAACATATACCTATTTTTTCTTAGTTTCCCAACATCCTTAATTGAAGAGACTGTCCTCCCCAACTGTGTGTTCTTGGCACCTTTACTGAAAATCAATTGCTTGCAAATGTGTAGGTTTTTATTTCTCAGCTCTTTATTCTGTTTTATTGGTTAATCTATCTATTTTTATGACAGTGCCATGTTATTTTAATTACTATAGCTTTGAAATATGTTATAGTTTGAAGTCAGGTAGTGTGATGCCTCCAGTTTTCTTCTTTTTGCTCAAGGTTGCCTTGGCTATTTGGGTTTTATTTGTGATTCCACATGAATTTTAGAACTTGTTTTCTATTACTGTGAAGACTACCATTGGGATTTTGATAGGCTTTGAATTGAATCTTTGTTTGCTTTGGATAATATGGACCTCACAACAATATTAATTCTAATTCATGAACATGGAGTAACTTTTCTATTATTTGTGTCTTCTTAATTTCCTCTCCCCAATTTGTGTAGTTTTCACTGTGAAAACTACTGAAAAATATTTGTTATCTTTCACCTCCTTGGTTAAATTTATTCCTATTTAATTTTGTTTGTATCTATTGTAAATGGAATTGCTTTCCTCATTCCTTTTTCAGATAGGTAGTGTATAGAAATACCACTGATCTTTGTGTGATAGTTTTATATCCTACAACTTTACTGTATTAGTTTATAAGTTTGAACAGTTTTTTGGTGGAGTCTTAAAGATTTTCTATTTATAAAACACAGTCTTCTCAAACACACATTGAATTTTCTCCAGGATGGATCATAGGTTAGGCCACAAAACAAGTCTGAACAAATTTTGAAGTGTGCAATACTATTTTGTTAACTATAGGCACAAGGTTGTATAGCAGATCTCTAGAACTTATTCATCTAGCACAACTGAAATTCTGTACCCTTTGAATGAAAATTCTCCATTTACTCCAAACCCCAGACCTTGATAACCACTATTGTATTCTTACTTCTATGAATTTGACAATTTCATGTACCTCATATAAGTAGAATCAAGCAATATTTATCCTTTTGTAACTGCCTTATTTCACTTAGCATATATAAGACTGGAAAGCTTTTGCATAGCAAAGAAAACAATGAATAGAATGAAAAAGCAGCCTACAGAATGGGAGACAGTATTTTCAAACCATATAATGATTAAAAGGTCAATTTCAAAAATATATAAGGAACTCCTGCAACTCAATAGTAAAACAAAACAGCAACAAAAGACCTGATTTAAAAATGGTCAAAGGGCTTGAACAGACATTTCTCTAGAGAAAATGTTATGTAAATACTAAGTGTTTGTGTCTCTCCACAGCAAATTCATGTGTTAAATCTTAACCTCCAATATGATGGTATTAGGAAGTGGGACCTGTGGGAAATGATTAGGTCATGAGAGTGCCTTCCTTATGCATGAGATGAGTTTGCTGAAAACTCATGCTGAGTTTGCCCCCAAAAAGGAGATCCCAGAGAGCTCCTCTGTCCCTTCTCTGTCTCTTACTATGTAAAGACACAGTTAAGAAGATGGTCACCTATGAACCAGGAAGTTGACCCTTGTCAGGCACCAAATTTGTCAACACTTTGATCTTGGACTCCTCAGCCTCCAGAACTGTGAGAAGTAATTGATTATTATTTAAACCCCCCAGCTTATGGCATTTTGTTACAGCATGCTTAATAGACTAACATGAAAATTATACAAATAGCCAACAGGTATATGAAAGAATGTTCAATATCATTATCAGGGAAAATGCAAATAAAAACTACAATGAGATATTACTCCACACCTGTTAGGATTGCTATTATTAAAAATTAAAAGATAACAAATGTTGGTGTGGTTGTGGAGAAATTGGGACCTTGTACACTGTTGGTGGGAATGTGAAGCAATAAAGTAGCTACGGAAAACAGTATGAAAATTCCTAAAAAAATTAAAAATAGAACTACCATATAACCCAACAATCCCACTTCTGGGTGTATAACCAAAAGAATTGAAAGCAGAGTCTCAGAGAGATATCTGCACTCCCACGTTCATTGCAGCACCATTTCCAGTAGCCAAGATAAAGAAACAACCCAAGTGTCCATTAAAAGATGAATGTATTAAAAAAAAAATGGCACATATATACAAAGGGATACTATTCAATCTTGCAAAAGAAGAGAATTATTGTGACAGCAGATGAACTTGGGGGACATTATGCTAAGTGAAATGAGACATCCATATGTTTTGTCATGTACAATACCTTGTATCGTTTTTACTATGTTCATTTTGGAGTTTTTTTTCTTACTGAATTTCTCTCTTCTTTAACTAGAACAAGATTTAATTGATTTTACTCATTGTGATAAAAGACTATACAGTTTACTGTATTTATTCATATGGCTTTTTATTTTTAAAGGTATAAATTATCACACTAAACCCAAGTTATTTGAGTGAAGGAAAAATACTTTTCCATGCAGAGAAATGGATTAGAAGAAAGAGATTGGTTTTGTTTTCCTGCTTCTCCCCCATTTCTCAATATTTAAAATTGTTAATTAAGGTTCACTTACTGTATCAGTTAAAAATTTAATTTGCCTGCTAATAAGGTAATCTCAGACATATAATAATTATATTTTAATATAATACTATTTAAAACTTATACATTATTTAATGGGTTTGCTTTATATCACATTAAAAAATTTTAATAACACACATGCAATATGTTGCCTAAATTAATATTTTTGATAAATTTCATTATGGAAGAAAATTATCACAGGCTTGGATAAATAGATCACCTTATGAAATGTATTCCCTGAATTATATTTTCACTTCATATGCTAATCTTTCATCAAGAATTAATAAAGGATATTGCCACTTCAAATGTTTCTATTATTTCTAGAAAATAGTTGTGTTATTCTTCAACATTTGTAAATTATTCACTGAAATTATAATTTTAAATTGGAAGCATAAAAAGTAAATACCCCTTGAAGAACTAATATGTTTCTGTAAGTGGAAAAACCCAAACTCTGTAAAATAAAGAGGTTTATTATGAGCCCACATGAATGACTGCAGCCTGGGGAACATAGTCTCCAGAGGTCCTGAAAAAACGTGGCTGAGGTAGTTCTGTTACAGTTTGATTTTAGACATTTTTAGGGAGACAGAAATTGAAGGTAAAATTATAAATCAATAGTTGGAAGTTATGTTAATACAGTGGTCTGGTCTGAGAAGGTGGGGACATTTTGAAACAGAGCACTGCAGGTTATAGATAGATTCAGAGATTCTTTGATTTGTCATTGTTTAAAGAAATAAAGCTTTGTCTAAAGGCTTGAAATCAGTAGGAAGGAGTGTTTTAAGATGAAGAAACTTGTTAATCATAGAGCAAACCACAATACCATCTCAAAGTGACCCATTGAACAAATTGATGGCCTGTAGGCGTGATTTAACCTTTGCCCTGCATGGTTGTAGGGCCTGTTTGTATTTTAGTACCTTATTGCTGCAGAGAAGCTGTTTTGTTAGTCTTATGTATTTTAACATTAATACTGATCAGTTGTGTTTAAACCACAAAGTGGAGAGGGAAGAAGGAGGCAAGCCTGAACTTCCTTTGGGTAATGGCCAAAAACTCAGTTTTAAGATTTTTCTGGGGTGCTCTTGGCTAGTAGGGGGATCTGTTCAGTCACTGGGGAGCTTCTTATGATTTTATTTTTAGTTTAGACCTTCCTTGATAAGAGAATTTTCATAATCCATAATGCTTTCCTATTTTATTTGATCCCCACAGATTTAAGAGCTAAATCAGAGGGTGTTACATTGTTTCTCCTTCCAAGGCAAGACTAAATCAGAGGGTGTTACATTGTTTCTCCTTCCAAGGCAAGAACTAAATCAGAGGGTGTTACATTGTTTCTCCTTCCAAGGCAAGACTCACATAGTAATTCTACGATCTTTAGTTTTATTGTGTTTATGGAGTGGTTCAATAATAAAATTAATACATGTTCATTGCAATAATTTAAGCAAGTCAGAAATGTGAACATAAATGCCCCATCCTGAAGTTCTGAATCTGTTTTCTCAGAAGAAAGCATGGCTAAAAGCAGGAGAGAAATACATCCTTTCCCATATACACAATGCCCTCCCTCATCAGCTCCTCCCTCATCAGCCCCTCCCTCCAGCCAGAAGTGTTCTTTAAAAATGATTTGTCTTTACCTTGCATTTCTCAAAATAAAACCAAACATATTTACTTTACAACATCTAGCAATATTTATGCTTTTTCATTTCACCCCATTATCTTTTATTATCTTTTATTTATTGCATCTAGCAATATTATGCTTTTTCATTTCACCCCATTATCTTTTATTTTGTAGTATTTATAAGATTCGTTTTTCAATATCTTTTCCCACCCATAGAATACTTTTGAGCTCTGTCCCTGTCCCCCACATACCCATGTAAGTCTGCCCACCAAACATCTTATTCAAAACAGAAGGTCTAGCCTGGAGTTTAAGTTGTACAGTACCCCTTTCCAAATGAATAGCTGTTACTAACATTATGCGCTAGCCAGATTCCCACAGAAAGGTAAAAGGCTTCAGGTATGTGCAAAGGACTGCCTCCACAGATCATTCATAAGTAAATTCTTTGCTGGCCTCTCATAAACAAACAAAGGCATGCTAGTTGTAACTTTAAATCTACAGTCTAAGTTTAGCTCCTAAAACTAAAGTCTGATTCCACACTAATGATGGTGATTCTAAGCTTATCTTTCCAAGTGCAGAACAGGGAAAAGGTATCAATCTTCCCTTCCCCTAATACATTTTCAGGAAATGTATAAATATTAAACCTCCTGAAAACCTTTTCAGAAAAATTGGCCACAGATATATCTATGACTGTCCTTTTTCCTGGACATAGCATATCTTGATTGATTGAGATTCTTGCTTCAGTCATGCATTTCAGTTATCGATTACATAGGCTTAGTTTGTCCATAAACTTCCAGCAGCCCCTGGGGTTTCAGGTTTAATGTTGCTCTGATTATTTCTCTCATTTTCTGTTGCCAAATCCAGAAAACTGATTTAAAAATATTTCTAAGAAGCCAGGAAAAAGAGAGAAGCAGGTGGAAGGAGAAACAATGTAACACCCTCTGAAAGTGATTAAATTTCCAGGCTTCCTGGAGATTCTCTGTAAGTGAAGCCTTAATAGCTGGCCCTAGAAGAGTTAGTTGCAGGGATCAAGCTGGCTACCTTTGATCTGTGAAATTTATAGATCCATACAATTAGATAAGTAACTTTAGATTTCCACAATGCCAGAAATCCCACTGATTATTATTCCCAGGATTCTGAAACACAGATTTATTTTCTTTTTTAGGTAAGAAAAAAGTAATCTAATTGTTAGCTGAAATTCCTAAAGTATCGTTTGCAAATAAAGAGAAAAAATATTTGTGAACTGTCTTCCAAATAGTTTGAAAAGTCAGACTATTTGAGGAAGACGATTGGACCAGGAAAGAAAGGTTACTTTATTTCTCCAAAGAGTTTAAAAAGAATAAATTTTTAACTTCTTTTTAAATTTTAAATTATTATCTGTATGTAATAGCTGTGCATTTTTATAGGGTACATTTGATGTTTTGATACAGGTGTATGATGTGAGTTAATCAAATCAGGGTAATAGAGGTATGCGTAATCTCAGGCATTTATCATTTCTTTGTGATAGGAACATTTCAATTCCACTCTTCTAGTTATTTTAAAATATACCCTAACTTGTTGATGCTTATAGTCATCCTGTTGTGCTATCAACTATTGCTCATTCTATTTAACTATATTTCTGCACTCATTAACTGTCTGCACTCCTCCCTGCCCCAACTACTACACTTTCTAGACTCTGGTAATAATCATTTCTATTCTCCATCCATATGACATCAATGGTCTTTAATGTTTAGCTCCCACATGTGAGTGAGAACATGTGAGATTTGCCTTTCTGTATTTGGTTTATTTCACTTAGCACCATGTTCTCTAGTTCCATCCATGTTGTTGCAAATGGGAAGATTTTATTCTTTTTCATGGCTATGTAATACTCCATTATGTACATGTTCCACAATTTCTTTATCTATCGGTCTGTTGATGGACACTTTGGTTGACTCCAAATCTTGGCTATTGTGAATAATGCAACAATGAACATGAGAAGGAAGTTATATATATTTTATATACCGAATTCCTGTCCTTTGGATATATACCTAGCATTGAGATTGTTGGGTCATATGGTAGTTCTATTTTTTGATTTTTGAGGAAATCCATGCAGTTCTCCATAGCTTTTGCACTAATTTACATTCCCATCCACAGCATATTAGTGTTTCCCTTTCTCTACATCTATGCCAGCATTAGTTATTGCCTATCTTTTTAATATGTGTAAAAGCTATTTTAACTGGGGTGTGATGAAATCTCATTATGGCTTTGATTTGCATTTTTCTGATGGCCAATGATACTGAGTATTTATCAGTTGGCCGTGTATATGTCTTCCTTTGAGAAATGTCTATTCAGATCCTTTGCCCTTTTAATTGGATTATTTGATATTTTTCCTTGTCAATTTGTTGAAGCTGCTTTTATATTCTAGTTATTAATCCCTTGTCAGATGGATAGTTTACAAATATTTTCTCCCATTATGTGAGTTGTCTCATTTTGTTGATTGTTTCCTTTGCTATGCAAAAGCTTTTTGGCTTGATGTGATCCCATTTGTCCAATTTGCTTTGGTTGCTTGTGCTTTAGGGGTATTACTCCAGAAGTACTTGTGTAGACCAACGTCATGAAGAATTTCCTCAGTGTTTTCGTTTAGTACATTCATAGTGTCAGGTCTTAGATTTAAGTCTTTAATTCATTTTGATTTGATTTTTGTGTGTGACAAGAGATAAAGGTCTAGTTCCATTCTTCTGTATATGGATATCAAGTTTTTCCAGCACCTTTTTTTTTTTTTTTGCCATTTTTTTAAGAGACTGTCCTTTCCCCCACTGTATGTTGGCACCATTGTTGAAGATAAGTTTACTACGTAGTTGTGTGGGTTTATTTGTGGGTTCTCTGTTTTCTTCTGTTGGTCCATGTGTCTATTGCTCTACCAGACCATGCTTTCTTGGTTACTATAGCTCTGTAATATAATTTGAAGTCAGGTAATGTGATGACCCAGTTTTGTTCTTTTCGTTCAGGATGTCTTTGGCCTTTCTGAGTCTTTTGTGGTTCCATATAAATTTTAGAATGATATTTTCTTTTACTGTGAAGAATGTCATTGGCATTTTGATTGGGAGTGCATTGAACTGTAGATTGCTTTGGGTAGTATGGACGTTTTAATAATATTGATTCTTCCAATCCAGAAGCATAGAATGTTTTCCCTTTTTTTGGTATCCTCCTCAATTTCTTTCATCAATGCTTTATAGTTTTCATTACAGAGATCTTTTCACTTCTTTGGTTAAGTTTATTCCTGAGTATTGTACTTTATTTGTAGCTATGGTAAAGGGGTTATTTTCTTGGGTTTTTTTTCAGATTGTTTCCTGTTGGCATATGGAAATGCTAGTGATTTTAATATGTAGATTTTGTATCCTGCAAATATCCTGAATTTCTTTATCCATTCTAATAGTTTTTT
>CAUYRH010089740.1:0-40659 GCA_963574655.1 Perodicticus potto
CCTTCGAACTGGCATTTTACTAATGAGCTTGTTAAAGGGTGCCAAAGAACACAGTACTCCTCTCTTTATTCTTTCTCCACTAAAACCCTCTACTTCCGAATTTTTTTCCTCCCAAGGTCAGAAAAATTTGTTAATGTTTTAAATAAATTATCTGGATATAAACAGCCACTGTGTTAGTAGAATAACTTAATGTTAAGAGTAGGTTTTTTGGGGGGTTTTTTGTTTTTCTTTTTTAGTATTACGTTTAGTGAGGGGAGATCCATGGGTTGTGAGGCAACTTTTGGTGTCCTCTGTTTTTAAGCCTGTCATAGGGAGGGCTGGGACAAAATCTGGGAATGCACGCGGCTGCTGCCACCCAATGCACTATGTATCACTTATACTTTTTTTGGTTTTAACTGATTATTTTTAAAAAAATGTAAACTAGGTAAATATCAAAGTATTTGACATACTCTATAGATTTTACATATGTGCAAAATATTTCACTTTAAAATCTCTATGACAGATACACAGAAGACATGAGGATATTTCTGCTAATAAGTGGCTCCTGTGTACACACTTAGATGCTATCTGCCTGGTAAATTTGGGTCTTTTAGGGCAGTCAATGATTCTAGCACAGTGTGAAAATGTATGTGTGTCAAGTGATGTTCACGCTACATGGGGAGCAGGTCTGTTTCCCTTCGCGGTTAGGTCCTGCTGTCAGATCTATTTTAGGGTTAGTAGTTGGACCTCAGAAATACATTTGGTCCCATTTTTTGGAATACAGTTTCTTCCTAGTTACATTGTACTTTATGGAAAAACCAAGATGGAGCCCCCAAATATAATGTATTCTTGCCTTTTAGGAAGAGACTCAGTTTCTCATAAACTGGTCCCAAGAACACATACCACAATTTAGTAATTTTGCTTTTACACTGGGAAAATTATAACATGGTGCTTCACTGTAATATACTGTTGGAATCAGTGTGCTACTTACAACTACACAGTCAAGGAGGCGGAGTGATTGTTTCTAGATTTCTTTGAGGTGATGCAGAAGAGATGGATTTTTTAAAAACTTTGATCAGATTTAATGCATTTTTAATGCTATTTAATCTTTTGGGTAATTCTTGTCTTAATTTCTTAACTACTTGAAGGTTAATTTACAAGATTTCTTGTACCCTTAGAAAAAGTTTTAAGGTTACATAATCATCAAGATGAGGGCGAAGAGTGGAGATGTTAATGGAGGTAGAAGGAGGCTGTTAGGGTTATAATGAAGGAGAAATTTCCTCTTCCCTTAGAATGGAAAACATCCTTAAAGTTATCATTATAAGCTAGTCAGCTTTGATTACACAAAATTGACCTTTAAATTGCTTGAGAAAAGCACAATGAAAATCTGTTCAGAAGAGTCATTATCCTGTGGTGCTAAAATTATGTATATGTTTTCAGAATGGCTCTTTATGTCATAGAATAATCACTGAAGGGAAGGTGGTTGAATTCAAAGGCAGGAAGCCAAACTGTCTAATCTGATTTTTTAAGTAAGAAATAAAATCTCATATATCCTTGGCAGGATTTTTTCCAGTATTTCTTACTAAATTAACCAATAATAAACTTATATATGGTTTATCTGATGAGTTTAGACATAATTGTACCTAATTTTCACTTATGTTCATTTGCTAAATAGCAAAGCTTGTGCTAGAACAAGGTGTTCCACATAAAACACTCATGTTAAGTTCAGAAATATGAGGAAAATCATCTGACATAGAAGCCTGGGTTTTGCACTAATTCTCATGTTTTCCTTGAGCCTCTATTTCAAATAAAATCCTCCAATATACCTTAGAGCTTTATTTAGCTGTGTTTTGGATAACATATGTTTCTTCGATTAAATAAGGAAAGGTGTTTAAACTTTAAAAAATTCGTTGTGTATTGATTATTGAACACTTTGAAACAGTAAGTCTTACATTTTAGTTAAGTAATCTGGTTTATAAAAAATACCATCACCTTTTAAAGAGCTTTAAAAACAAAAGGATGCGGACACGACTACTCCCAAGGTTTTCATATGTATGTATCCTAGCTTTCTAATAATAGATGGTGAGGAAGCACGTGGTTTGAAAATAAGGGGGATAAGGGAGTCAAAATTTCCAGATGAGAAACATAAAGGAATAGTGAAACCCACTTACACATAGGAAAGCAGACTTGAGATTTAACCCAACATGCACTTTGGGATATAAAACAATTTTCATCTTGCTTTTAAAACAGTTAATTTTTGGAGCACATTTTTTCTTAGCCAATTAAGATACAGATCTTATTTATTATCCTTGTTTTTGTTAAGTCTTTGCTCCTCTCTAAAGCTTTTCCTTTAATTTAGTTTATCTGTGAAATACTTGTAAGTCCTATGCATTATGCCACGTTTTCCCCTAAAGGCTTTCAAATAGAAATGATGTTCTCTCAGATTCTACTTTTTGAGCTTTTCCATTAGATTTGAAAATCTTGCATTCTTCCACCTGAACTAATTGTGAATTTGTTATTTGATTTACTAGAATCTTGGGAAAGAAGTTTAACTGTGGAGGCTTGAGCACGAGCTTTGAGTCTCTCCTGAGGTTTGAGAATGACATCACAGTTAGAGTTATTTGCTGTATTACCAGTGTCCCCTTGTGGTAACATGTTGTAAGAGTTGGAACATAAACACTTTTAAAGTATGTTTTCAAGTTTTTAAAAGGCATTTGTTTTTTATTATTTTTGCCAATAATCTGAAAGTATCATGTGAAAAGAATTATTTTAAAAATATTTTAAACATTTCTCCAAAGGAGTATGTCCTCAGATTATTAGGGATTTGCAGTTCTAATCTTTTATCCATTTGATCAAAGAAAATTTGCAGAACATTTTTACCTCTCTCTATCACAATCATTACTGTCTCCCTTTATAACTACCTACACTTTGTTTACATTGGGTGTCTTTATGGGGGTTTTTAATTTACATGCTAGAACTCATGCAGTTTCTTTTTAATTGAAAGTTCACATCTTGTTCCTTGAACATTTTGAACGTTTCTTTCTTAATTCTTTTTTTGTTTATACTGTAAAAGTGATTAAAAATGTAAGCTAGTCTCAACACACTCACTTCTATAAAGAAATGTGAGAAGGAATTTCTTAATAAATGGGTTTACACGTTTAAATCAAACATAAGTTACATGCCATGTGGTAAAGGCTTTTCTATTTGTATATATAAAGATTCTTGGTATTTTTGTTTTTAATGTCCTTGTGTTGCAATAATTTAACTCCTTTGACTCATTCACTAAAAATATTTCTTCTATTAAGAAGTGCTCTTGACTTCAATACCCAAACACTGAAAGTCATGTCAAAGGTACCCAAAGATAAGTTTTTATACAGATACACCTTATAAGTTATTACTGATTATTCTAACTATGTTGTACTCTAAATGGATTATAAATGAGAAGAGTGCTTTATTATGGAATTATTTAAGACTGTCCTGTAAATTAAAAAGAAGAAACTATGAACATAAGTTAATCTAGTTGCTGAGTTGGAATTCATTATTATTTAATTTACCTCCTATGCAATTATTAATGCTGCAAAATGTCTGGTTATGTTACAGTATATTCACAAAAGAAATATTATTACAAGGTTTTGAGTGGTAGCCAATTGCATTCTTTTGGAACTTTACTGTACTATTTCAATGTGTTAAGTGCCTTGTTGTAAAGTAAAATTTTAAGTCTAGAATTCATTATTTTCCTGACATATATTTTTCATTATGATATATACTATATGCTATTGTAATAAGTTTCATTAAATGCTTACATATTAATTAAACATGTAAATTTCAGAAGCTCTTTTCTCTTACCCACCAGTACCTTAATCCTTGGTCTATCATATTGAATTAGAATTCAGGCTCTTTTTTTTTTTTTCTAGGAAAAAGGAAATTATTGTTTAGAAATGTGTTTTCCATGTTTGCTTTTGTGTTTGTAAAAAAATTTCAGGAGGAATTTAGGAGTGTAAATATAGCTTATACTTCTAAAATATTGTCTTACATTTAATTTTTAAGTGCCTAATTGTTAGTTACATCTATTTCTGTTCTAAAGAGGATATGTGTTCTTCATTTCTAATCTCTTTCATTTTGCTTTAAAAAAATGTAAGAGCCTATACTTTTTATTTACCCAATAAACAGAATTAGTAATTCTGTCACAAAATTAGTATTACTGTTTCTTTCAATTTAAACAGATTAATTCATTTAGTTTTAGAGTATACCTTATTGAAACCACGAGGGTTATTTAAGCATTATGTTTAAAATAAGGTAGTAACCTTCAATTAAGGGATTTAAGGTGAAAAATAATTAACCACCGTATAAAGTTATTCACAGAGAAAAAGAAAAGCAATTTCACATTCCGAATCTCTTTGTTCACAAGGGGATAAAATCATTCTTCAAGGAAAGCAGAGTCTCTTCTATCACTCATTTCTTCTCAGACCTTCACAAGAGAGAGGTCCTAGTGTTCTGTCCTCAACTGGACTTTGCTAGACAGTAGCAGGTTGGAGTGAGTTGTTTTTAGAACCCTTGATGAAAGATGAGAGCATGCCTCAGCCCCTCTTCAAGACATTTCGTAAAAGCAGTTCAATGGGATAAGGAGAGTAGGGTAAGATAACATGGTTCAATGGTTACATCGTTGGATATAGTCCAGATTTTGTCTTCGAGTATAAAATCTGATAGAGTATAGATCAGAAACATTTTTCTGCCACCTCCACCTTATCTAGAATGCACTGTGCAAGAAACTAGCGTGAACTCTCACTCGTTGTCCAAGGCACTAAATGGGAGCTTTTAATAATGGGTTATTCATCCTGGGTTTTCATTATACAAGACAAAACCTCATGGGTATGCCTCCCTTGGATGAGAGGACAAAAATCTCTGGGAATTTTTGAAATGTTGAGGATAGAGAAGTTTCTCTTCAAGTCCTTTGCCTTCCCTGAGATGGGATCACTTGTCCTTTTGTTGCTAATACGTTTGAGTTCTCTGTGGATTCTGGTTATTAAACCTTTGTAGGAGGCATAACTTGCAAATATTTTCTCCCATTCTGAGGGCTGTCTACCTGCGACACTGTGTTCTGTCATCAAGGTATTAGTGCCAATAGAATAAATGGGTGTAAACTATTTTGGATAGCAATGTGGAAGGTCAAAGTGAAAATGTACATACTTCTGGACTCGCAATCCTACATTTCTATCCTGGACATATCAAGATATGTGTATGAGAATGTTGAGTGGAGAATTACGTGTACCAGCAAAACCCCAAAACAACTCCAGTGCCCATTGTGAGGGAACTGGTTCCATCAGTTGCAAGAGTACCTGCAAAGACAAATCACTAAGAGGGTAAAGGAGAAATGCTTACCTGGGTGTGGGTATGCAGGAAAATGTTCAAGAGATATTACTAAGGAAAAAACAGGTGGTAGAAATGTATTCATTAACCCATCTTTTTTTTTTAAGGTGTACACATTTGCTTAGAAATATCCCAAAAGAGTCTCAAGAAATTATTAACAGTGATCATTCTAAAGAGGTGGTTCTCACAGGGGTGATTCCCAACCCCCCACTGCAGGGACACCTGGTAATGTCTAGAGACATTTTCTGTGTCAAAAATGGGGGATGCCACTGGCTTCCGGGGGCTGTGGGCCACAGATGAGTTTGAACATCCTACAAGGCACAGACTGGGCCAACGACAATTCTCTGGTTCAAAATGTCAACAGTGCAAAGGCTGGGAAGCCTTAGGGGTTTGATGGGGGCAAGAGCTCTTGAATGGGAGAAAGAAGACATTTTTAATCACGTGCTTCTCTAGCGTTCAAAGGTTGTTCATTAATAGCAACAAAAACAGAACCCACGTGCCTGCTCTGACCTACAAGATAGCACGTCTGGTAAGTGCTCGCGAGATGCGCTTTTCCTATCTGAGGTTTGGCTTTCAGCAGAGATGGATATGCCAATGCCTGCTCTGTGAGGCTCACTTAAGGTGTGATGTGCCACCTCCCCGTGTGCTGCAGGTCTGAGAGCTGCGGTCACCGTGCAGGGGCAGGGGGACAGCCCCAGGGATGTATCTGAGGGCAGTCGTGGCAGCCTCCGTCTGAGCAGAAGGAGAGCAGGAGTGGGAAGGGTTCCCTTGCTCTCAGGCCAGGGACCTGCTGCTGTGGGAGGCGGGTGGAGGCCAGGGCTCCAAGGTAGCTTCATGGGAACACAGTCGCACTGGCCCTCTGCCGGCACCTACTAAGGGATGATGAACGCACGTGTGTCCCACAGAGAACAGAGTCACCCTGGCTGGTGACCACGTGGGTATGCCTGAGATTCCCCACCTGCTTGGGAAAATGTCTGTTTTCCTAAATGGTTGTCAACAGAAACCTAACATGGGACTGGACAGTTAACCTCCAGGCAAACATTTTATACATTTTCCTATTTAATGTTCACACTGCATAAGGATACAGGCATTGTCACTTACGGGTGAGGAAACAGAGGCTCAGAGAGAAGCAGCCGGGTTCTCACAACTCCGGAGTTTCGGTTCTGGCCCTGACCTGGGCGCGGCTGTTGATCACTAATGTGTTTGGGGGCAATTGTCTCATTTCCCTTCCTCGGTCACTGGTTCTGCTAAAGATCCAAGATCCCAGCTGCTTCTCAAAGCAAGGGCGCTTCTGAAAAACATACCCTGAGTTTGAATAGCCACACCTTGTTTGAGAGAGAAAGGCCACAGTTACCCTGCGAAGGTGGGTTTTGTTTCCTATGGCCCTGATGGGGCCTCTGCCAGACAGGCAGCCAGAAGCCCCAACTCCATTAGCTTCCACTGTCTGCTCTCAACCCTCCTCTTCAGCCAAACAAATTCCAGAAAAGTCTCTCCCAATCTGGGTAAACCCCAGGAAGGTGAGATGTTCTGGAACTGTCAGAAGCAGGGATCACCCATGGTAAGTGAGTGAGACTTTTTTTGATTGAACAAATGCAAAATCTCTCTTGGATGTGGTCAGCTCCTGGGTACAGAGCAGGCAGTCTGTCTCCGCCTTGCTTTGAGAGCCAGGCTGTTGGACTCTGCAAAAAAATCACTGACGTTCAAATTAATTTGAATTTTAGATATCCACAAGTAATTTTTTAGCATACATGTAAATATGTCCCAGATATTGCATGGAACTTTTAACTGGCTGTTCTGTCTATCAGGGACCCAGCAAACTCAGGTTCTGGGCCGTAGGAAACAAAACCCACCTTCACAGGGTAACTGTGACCTTTCTCTCTCAAACAAGTGAGGATGCTCTTTCCTAAAGAGGTGATACACATCACATGGGCTCCTGGGTCCACCTTACTTGGGTCAAGCCCTGGCTGAGAGAGTGGTTCCTACCTGGTTTGGGAGATAAGCAGCCGAAGGTGCTTACTGAGCACCTGGTACTTGCACAACCCTGAGTACACTTACCCTCGCTCCAGCATCCAGGCTAGGGCTCCCTGTGGGCCCTGTCACAATGAGGACTCCGGGGCTCAGAGGGGTGGGGCAACTCCCCCAGTGCCATGCAGCTGGGGAGTGGGGATAAAAGGATTTTTGAACATGGATTGAGTTTCCTCTGCCATGAAGACACGGCTAAGGGCCCTGGTGCCTGGGGCTGGTGACAAGGGAAAGTTTGCTCCCCAAGGGTCCTTGCTAGTCCACGTGTTACAGGAAGGGGCTGACTCCTCAAGCAGAGCCCAGGTCCCAGCCAGGACCAGAGCACTAGGGGCTTCTGGGAGCACAAAGGGAAGTTTCAGAATTATGCTCAACAACTAAAAATATCATCAGACACCAATTTTATGCCAGGCATGGTTGCTAAGAGACTCCACAAGCATCATCTCAGTTAATCTTCACAGAAGCCCTGTGACATCAGTCAGATCATGAGCTGCGTTTTGCAGACGGGGAAACTTGGCTCACGGAGATGTGTGTGTATCCCAGAGCACCCAGTGGGTAAGTGCAGCAGCCATTTGAAGCCAGACTTTCTGAGTGGAGGGAGGGGTTGGGGAGGGGCCGGCTCCTACACGGGCAGGTGAGGGACTGTTGTATTAGTTTTCCATCTTGCTATAAGAGAGTACTACAGAATTCGTGGCTTAAAACAACACAAATATATTGCCTTACAGCTCTGAAGGTCACAAGTCCAAAATAGGCCTCCCTGGGCTAAACCCAATGTGTCAACAGGGCTGCATCCCACTGGGGGTTTAGGGGCAAATTCATTCCCTGCCTTTTCCAATTTCTGGAAGCCTCCTACACACCTTGGCTCATGGCCCTTTCCTCCATCTCCAAAGCCAACAGCATATTATCTTCCAGTCTCTCTCTGACTGTCACTTTCAGTATCCCATTTTTTTTTAAGGACGCTGTAATTGCATTGGGCTCACCCAGCTAATGCAGAATAATCTCCCCATTGCAAGATCCTTAACTTCACATCATAAGGTCTCTGTGCTACTTAAAGCAACATACTCATAGGTTTGGGGGATTGGGATGTGGATGTCTTTGAGGGGGACGTTGTTCTTGCTGCTACAGCTGCCCTGGCCTTAAGTGGCTTTGGCTTCATCCTGGGGGTAAGGGGGGAAGTCACCAGGTTGGAGTGGGGGGTAGGGGTGGGGCATGGCTGATGAGTGAAGGTTGACCATGCAAATAGGTGCCCCTGATGTGGAACCACAAAAGGAATTGTGGGGTGGCTTCCCTGAGATGTCTGTCTAAGAAGCCGAGGAGACCACACTGGGTACTGCCATCTTCTGAAGGGTGGTTTCCATCTACTGAATGCCAGAGGCTACGTGGCTGGGCACAGCGCCCCTCAAGAATGTCACCAGGTCTGTGTCCCTGGGTGAGAGCAGGGACGAGTAGAGACAGGACTGGTATAGTGACCTGGTGGTTCCCATCCAGTCATGGTAGAATAGTGACCTGGTGGTTCCCATCCAGTCCTGTTAGAATAGCGACCTGGTGGTTCCCATCCAGTCCTGTTAGAATAGTGACCTAGTGGTTCCCATCCAGTCCTGTTAGAATAGCGACCTGGTGGTTCCCATCCAGTCCTGTTAGAAGAGCTACCTGGTGGTTCCCATCCAGTCCTGTTAGAATAGTGACCTGGTGGTTCCCATCCACTCCTGTTAGAAGAGCTACCTGGTGGTTCCCATCCAGTCCTGTTAGAATAGTGACCTAGTGGTTCCCATCCAGTCCTATTAAAATAGCGACCTGGTGGTTCCCATTCAGTCATGGTAGAATAGCGATCTAGTGGTTCCCATCCAGTCCTGTTAGAATAGTGACCTAGTGGTTCCCATCCAGTCCTGGTAGAATAGCAATCTAGTGGTTCCCATCCAGTCCTTAGAATAGCGACCTAGTGGTTCCCATCCAGTCCTGTTAAAATAGCGACCTGGTGGTTCCCATTCAGTCATGGTAGAATAGCGACCTGGTGGTTCCCATCCAGTCCTATTAGAATAGTGACCTGGTGGTTCCCATCCAGTCCTATTAAAATGGCGACCTGGTGGTTCCCATCCAGTCATGGTAGAATAGTGACCTGGTGGTTCCCATCCAGTCCTGTGAGAATAGCGACCTGGTGGTTCCCATTCAGTCATGGTAGAATAGCGACCTGGTGGTTCCCATCCAGTCCTGTTAGAAGAGCCACCTGGTGGTTCCCATCCAGTCCTATTAGAATAGCAACCTGGTGGTTCCCATCCAGTCCTGTTAGAAGAGTGACCCGGTGGTTCCCATCCAGTCCTGTTAGAGTAGTGCGATTCTTTCACACAAAGTCCCATTCGTGTGCATTTATCCTGCAAATAGGCCCATTCATGCGTCAAATTACATGGACAAACTTAATTCCTGCAAGTTTCTTGGTAAATTGAAAACAACCTAACTGTCCATCAATAGGAGACTATTTCTTGGCGATACAGTTGTACAATGGAGTTCTATGCCATCACCCAAAAGGTGAAGGTGTTCTTTATAAACCACCATGAAAAAAATCTCTCAGACTAAAGTAAAGTTTGAAATATTATACTTAGCATGCTATAATTAGTGCAAAAATGGGCAAAGGGAAGAATATAGTAATACAGAGATATACATATTATTTATAGATGCATATTACTTAGACATCTATATGCATAAAACATCACGGAAAGAATATACAGAAACTGACGGCATTGGCTGCCTCCAAGGAGCAGTGGGTGCCTGAGAGACACCCACTCTCAGATGGGAGAAAGATTAGTCATGACTGACTGTTTTTCACTTTTAAAATGTTGAAACGTATCAGTGTGTTACCTATCAATACAGGAACACTTCAAACTTTGTTTTAAAGGCGGCACCTGTGGCTCAGCGGGTAGGGCGCCAGCCCCATATACCAAGGGTGGGGAGTTCAAACCCAGCCCTGGCCAAATTGCAACAAAAAATAGCCAGCATGGCAGGCGCCTATGGTCCCAGCTATTCAGGAGGCTGAGGCAAGAGAACCACCTAAGCCCAGGAGTTGGAGGTTGCTGTGAGCTATGTGATGCCACGGCACTCTGCCGAGGGCAATAAAGTGAGACTCTGTCTCTACAAAAAAAAAAACACTTTGTTTTAAAAAATCCTTTAAAATCATATGCTCACCGAATAGTCTATTATCTAAGTTGGAAGAAACTTTAGTCATTCGATCCAAGTTAACTCTGAGTGGTGGTTTTGTCTTAAGCATGAGCTCCTGCCTGTGGCCTTTTACTTGTCAGGGAATCTTGATGCCCAAGACAATCACTTCCCACCTACCATCCTCTCCTTCTACCCAGGGCTCAGCCTGGCAGTTCCCCAGTATATCTTGCTGGTATTTCTCCGGACCTTTGCACGTAATGGTACCCTCCCTCTTCTTACACCCCTTCCAACCACAATGGCCATGTTCTCTTCTTCTTCCTGAGCACACAGCCAGACTGCATTTCCCAGGCTCCCTTGCAGTTAGGTGTGAACAAAAGAGTAAGTTCTGTCTGGGGTCGTGACTCCAGCCTGTAATCCTAGCACTCTGGGAGGCTGAGGCAGGTGCATCACTTAAGCTCAGGAGTTCAGAGACCAGCTTGAGCAAGATTGAGACCCCCATCTCTACTTAAAATAGAAAAACTAGCCGGGCATGGTGGTGGACACCTACAGTCCCAGCTACTCAGGAGGCCGAGACAAGAAGATCGTTTGAGCCCAACATTTCGAGGTTGCTATGAGCTATGATACCACCGCACTCCACCCCAGGTGACAGAGTGAGACTTTGTCGCAAAAAAAAAAAAAAAGCCTAAATTCTGGCCAAGGGAATGTGAGTGAATTGCTGTTGCCATGTTCAAGCTCAGCCTGTTAAAATCTCTTGCACACAATTCTGCTGTATTTCCCCATCCACTCTCTGAAGAGAAGAGACTCCAAAGATCTGAAGGAAGGTCTAGACAGAAGGAACCTGGGTCCTTTCATGACTGTGTAGAGCAGAGACCCACCACCTTTCAGTGGACCGTGACATGAGCAAGAAACAAACTTGTCTTAATGTTAAGCCACTAAGATTTAGGGTTGTGACAGTAATTACCCTAACTGGACTAATGTTCTGAATAATTCTGATTCATCCGCAGGCTTTAGCTTAAATGTTACTTTGTCCTTTGGGCTGGACTTCCTGGTTGCCTTAGTGGCATGAAATTTAGACAGAACTTAGGAGGACACAACTGCGGGGTGTGCCTGGGGCTTGGCCTGGATTAGAGCCGGAGTAGGACAGGCAGGCATTCACACTTGGCAGGGCATGTGCTGTATTATCTCAGGGCCTACGGGCAGCTTCCTTGTAAATTTTAACCATATGTGCAAAAAGAGGGATTTAGGTTTCCAAAAGGAAGACTGTGAGTCCGGTAACCATAGCTGAACCATGCTACCATCTTCCTCTCCTAAGATAGAGGCAACCTATCTGGTGTGATTAGAGGAGCCATCCCTAATCTGCAAAAGTTGGCTTTTCTTAAGGCTTATTTTATGTTGATCGTTGTAACTAATCAATCATTCAGTAACTTATTTGTTCACTTAACCTTTACTGAGCCCCTTCTCTGCAACAGGCCTGGGACTGTGCATTGAGAGCATAGAGAATAACACCCAGCTGTTGCCCCCGTGAGACTTACAATCTAATGGGGGATGAGATAAAATTGTAGCTCAACGTGCTGAGTGCTAGGATCAAACGGGGTGTTTGAAAAGGGCCTCAGAGGAGGAGTCCCAAACCTTTCCTGAGTGGTCTGGTCTACCCAAAGGAAGAGTAGGGATTCTCCTCGGGAAGAGAAAGGAGACAGCATTTGGAAAGATGGAGACATGAGAGGCATGGAATATCTGGGGTACTAACTTAACAACTCACAACCAATCTAAAAATACTCTATATTCCTTGACTTCCTGCTATATGCCAGGCATCAGCTGATCCTCATAAGAACTCTGTGAGGCAGGCAGTAATGTTCTCTCTGTTTTATAAATGCTGTGGACTGAATTGTCTCCCCCACACTCCAAGTCATATGCTGAAGCCCTAGCACCTGATATGGCTGTACAGATGGTGCCAAAAAAAGTATACACATTTTTACAAAGGGAAAGCTGTATTAAAATTGTAATACTCAAGTCACATTTAACTTCTGCGATTACAAGAGATACAAGAAACAATATATAAGATAACAAATGTTATGGGTATATTGTGAGAATTACAATTTTAATACACATATTGTATCTTGTTTCTCTTGTGTCTTATAACTGCAGAAGCCAAATGTGACTTGAGTATTACAATTTTAATACAGTTTTTTTCCTTTCTTAAAATGTATGCATTTTTTTTTTTTTTTTTGGCACCCTCTGTATTTGGAGGCAGAGTTTTTAGGAGGTAATTGAGGTTAAATGAGGTCATAAGGGTAGGGCTCTAATCAGTAGGAGTTGTGGCTTTATAGGAAGAGGAAGATACATCTCTCTTTCTCTGTTCCCCCTCTCCCTGCCCCCCACACGCACAGCACGGAGAGGCCGTGTGAGGACACAGTGCGGAGGCCGCCCTCTGCAAGCCAGGAAGAGTCCTCGCCAGAAGTCAAACTCTGCTGGACTGGAGCATTGTCCTTCTCAGCCTCCAGAACCGTGAGATGATACATTTCTGTTGTTTAAGCCACTTAGCCTGTGGTATCTGTTATGGCAGCCTGAGCTGATATAATTAGCACTATTTTTATTTCCATTACCATCATAACCATCTTATTGGTTATTAGATGTTTCTTGGCCACCTGATCTTTTCCTTTGCCCAGGAGAAGCTGATGCAGGTGTCCACCCTCAGTCCTTCCAAGCTGCTGGGGCCCTAGGGACGCTGATTTCCTACTCAAAGCTCAAGCACTGTGTCCAATTGGTCAAGGGTCCTTCCCGCCCCTGACGCAGCAATTGGGTCAGTCTCTTTTTCGTCTCCTCCTGGCTCCTCCTCTTTTCTCAGCCTCTGCATATTGGAGAGTCCTGTGTTCGGTCTCCGACCTTTGCACTCCTCCAGCTAAAACCACTCCTCAGGTGATCACAGCCGGAGTCATGGATTTAAATTCTGCCAGTATCAGAGGTTCTTGACCCTGGCTGCACAATGGAATTGCTTGGGGAGCTTTCAAAATTCTTTCTGGCTGCCCACACCCAACCAGTTCTATCAGGTGCTGAGTGCTCAAGTATCCATAGTCTGGAAAGCTCCCATGTGAATCCCAGGCTTGGGGACCACTGCTGAGGACAGGGGCAGAAGACCTAGAGGTCCTGGGGACCTCGATGTGGGTAGAGGCGGTGGATGTGAGGAGCTGGGGTGCATTCTGGGTATCTTCTGAAGGTAGAGTGGGCAGGGTCTTCTGAAGGGTTGCAGAAGAAGTGAGTGCAAGACAGGAGTCAAGGATAATGCCAAGGTTTCAGCATGAAGGACTCAAAGGACAGGGAGGCTACTCACTAAGCTGGAGAACTGTAAATAGAGCAGGATTGGGGAGGGGTCAGGGATCAACCGAAGCCAGGTTAAGGAGGAGATGATTATTACAACTGGTAGACATCTAAACGGGGACCTGCAGTTGGAAGCTGACATCAAAATATGGACATCAAGGGAGAGCTGTGAGTCAGAGCTGAGGATGTGGGAATCCTCGGCCTGCGGACCCACGGCTCTCAGCCCCAGCTACGTCTGAGAATCACCTGGAAGCTTTTACAAATCTCAATTCTCAGGCCCCACCTCAACTAATTACATCAGAACCCAGGCATCTGTAATTTTTTTTTTAAGATTTCCAGGTTCTTTCTTCTGTGCAGCCAAGACTGAAAACCTCTGTCATAAAACTTAAATGAGACCGGGCTACTTCTCACTCAAAACCCTCCATGCTGGCTCGGCACCTGTAACTCAACGGACTAAGGCTCCATCTACGTACACCTGAGCTGGCGGATTCAAATCCAGCCTGGGCCCTCCAAACAACAATGACGGCTGCAACCAAAAAATGGCCGGGCGTTGTGGCAGGCGCCTGTAGTCCCAGCTACTTGGGAGGCAGAGGCAGGAGACTCGCTTGAGCCCAGGAGTTGGAGGTTGCTGTGAGCTGTGATGCCAAAGCACTCTATCCAGGGCGACAGCTTGAGGTTCTGTCTCAAAAACAAAACAAAACAAAAAAACCCTCCATGAGCTTCCTATGTAACTCAAAGGAAAAGCCCGAATCCTCACTACAGGCCTCAAGGCTACACCATCTGCCTTTCCCTTACCTCCCTGACCCTGTCCCCTACACAGGCCCCCTGACTTCCCCTGCTGTAGTTGTTTGGCTTCCTTATTGTTCATCAAAAATGCCAAGCACACTTCTGCCCCTGGGCCTTTGCACTGGCTATCCCTGCTGCCTGGAAGGCTCTTCCCCTCGACACCCTCAGGGCTCCCTCCCTCATCTCCTTCCATCCCTACTTAGACCACCCTGGTTGACAATAGCTGCCCACAGTTGTTCTCACCATCTCCCTCCTCTGCTTTATTTTTCTCCATAGCACTTACTGCATCTAGAAATATCACATATATCACTAGTTCCTTTGCTTTTGTCTGTATCTTCCTGATGAAATATAAGACAAATTTTTGGAGCCTTCATTTGTCTTGCTCATTGCTATGCTGCATGTAGTAGGTACATAATAAATAATTTTTGTTTTTTTTTTTTTTGACACGGTCTCACTATGTTGCCCTCGGTAGAGTACCAAGGCGTCACAGCTCACAGCAACCTCAAACTTTTGGGCTTAAGTAATTCTCTTGCCTCAGCCTCCCAACTAGCTGGGACTACAGGCGACCAAGACAATGCCCGGCTATTATTTGTTGTAGTTGTCATTGTCGTTTAGCTGGCCTGGGCCTTGGTGTATGTGGCTGGTGCTGTAACCACTGTGCTATAAGTGCCAAGCCACAAATAAATATTTTTTGAAAGGAAGAA
The DNA here is from genome assembly GCA_963574655.1 of Perodicticus potto. Lineage (NCBI taxonomy): Eukaryota > Metazoa > Chordata > Mammalia > Primates > Lorisidae > Perodicticus > Perodicticus potto. The sequence continues at coordinate 15,321 of CAUYRH010089740.1, forward strand.
TATGTGAGTCTGGTCTTCACCCAACAGAGGCTGATTTAGGAATGGGCGTGTGACCCAGTTTAGGCTTATGAGATGCCAGGGAGGTTGATGGAGACTTCTAGAAGAGCCTCAGGAGGAGATGGTGTGGGTGTGCAGGCTGCAATGCCATAGCCACCACTGCCTGTGGGTGAAGGGATGGGACACAGGTCAAGGCCCTCACACCTGCAGAAAAGAATTGAATGAGGGATGAAAATAGGGATTTGGCCAGTCCCCGAGCTTGCCATTTCCTTGCTGTTAAGCCTGTTAGAGAATTTTGGCTTTCTTATCTTGTTTTCATTTACTTTTTATTTTTAAGATTCCCTGAAAGGTAGTTATACTGTTTTTAAAACAAATTACAAGTGTCCAGGTATAACCCAACTTTCTCCCGGGATATGTGAAGCCCTCCTTTGTGAGCTTGACACCGAGTTTAGAACTCAGGTCCAGAAGCTTAGAAGTCAAGGAGCGTGTTCCAGCTCTGCTGTGAGTTTGGAAGGATGTTTCCCAAGCCGGGAAACATCAGTTTCCCAATTTTTGAAACCTAAATGAGTTCTTTTATGCCTTATCCCATTTCCCACTGCTCACAAATTAGGCACCTGGACTTCAACTGCCAAGCGGATCCCCTGACCAAGGGAATGGAACAAACATGGTCCCCACCCTTCTCAGCACACCATGCCTGCTGGTTTTAGATGGGAAGTAACTGAGGCCCCAGGAAAGATGGTACTGCAGGAGCAGAAAAGGAAGTGTTGGAGGGGTCTCAACTCAACTGAGGAAGACACTGGAGGGCCTGGGAGGGAGGTTGGATGTGGTGTCACATTTTACGTAAGTCCGCCCACTCTCCTAACAGGCACCGCTGACACCCGCTGGAGTCCTCAGCAGGGCCAGGCTATGAGCCACTGCTGATGAAAGCGTGTTCCGTTCTTACTGCACCAGCAGTTCATATGCCTCATCTCATTCTGTCTTCACAGTATCTCCATGTAGCTACCTTTGTGCTATATTTTGGTTTTAAGGAAATGAGGACCCAGGGAGGGTAAGAAACATGCTCTGGGTGTCACAAAGCGGCACGGCTGAGATTCGAACCCACGCCCTCCACGCCTGACTCCTCAACCATGTTTTTACTACTTCCCAATAGCACCTGCCACAGGCTTCTGACCCTGTCCACCCCGTGGATATGGGCAGACACATTCTCTGGACATCTACTCGTGCCCAGCCCTGTGTTGGGAGTTGAGGGCATAGCCAAGAATTGGACCCCCCAGAGCTCAAGAAGGAGCTTCCAGCTGTCCCAGGGGACTTGAGGAACCCACAGACTCTTGGCTTAGTACGCATGGAGCCCTGCACACTCAGGGCCGTGATGAAGGGTTTTGGAGCTGGCCCCACAGCCAGTGCCCAGCTCCTTCCCCAGGGGCCTCTCTTCCTCTTGGAAACATTCCAGCTCACAGACAGCTGTGTCTGTAATCCAGGCCCTTCTTCAGGGTGGAGCCGGCACGTGTCACCAGTCCCTGCTGTCACCAACTGGGGCCTGAGTGGACAGCAGCCGCAACCGACCTTAGCTGGGCCCCCACGTTCTGCAGACCATGTGTCTCTTCCCCCATCCCAGGGATGGGGGCTTCATGAAACCTGTGCTACAGCACAGAGAGGTTAAGAGACTGGCCTGAGGTTGCTCAGCAGGTCCCTGGAGTGGACGGGTCTAGAATTCATCCTTTGTCCCCATTTTCTATGATCCTTCAGGCTAGGTGGTCTCTTGCTATGCAGAGTACATGCTTCCTTCTATTCCTGAACTTTTAACCCAGCCTGGGTTTGAATAAAGAAATATGTGGTGAAAAGAGCAAGGATTATCTGGGCGCAGTGCAAAGAGCAAGGTTTAGCCTTGTGCGGTGGCTCATGTCTGATATCTGGAAGGCTGAGGCTGGTGGATCACTTGAACTCAGGAGTTTGAGACCAGCCTGAGCAAGAGTGAGCCCCTGTCTCTACTAAAAATAAAAATAAAAAAACAGCTGGGCATTGTGATGGGCACCCATAGTCCCAGCTACTGGTGAGTCTGAGGCCAGAGGATCTCTTGAGCCCAGGAGTTTGAGGTTGCCGTGAGGTATGATACCATGGCACTCTACCCAGGGCGACAGCGTGAGGCTCTGTCTCACAAAAAAAAAAAGAGCAAGGTTGACTTGGACCTATCTGCATTTTTCTCGTATTAATGTTAAAGCTTCCCTGTAATCATCTACCCATCCACCTACTTGCGTGTTGCATACAGTCATTCACCTAAAGAATTGCAAAGCTACCACTCTATGGATTGCCATGAAGTAGAGGCTCTATCTTCCACGAGTTCACAGCCTAGCCAAAGGGTCACAGCGTGGCTGGGGCAGAAAGGATCGTTGGGAGCAGGAACAGTTACAATAGTTACCATACAAGGTGACTGGATTATATCAAAAGCATAAGCGAATGGCTGTTGAAATGCACACGACAAAGTAACCAGCGGGAGAGTCAAGGTAGGCTTCACAGAGGAGGTAACATGTGAACTGGACCTGGGAGACCCAATAGTTGGCTACACAGATTATGCAGGAGATTGATATTCTGGGGAGAGGTCAAAAGCATAGCCACATGCACGATCCATTCGGAAGGAAATGGAGGTGAAGCCAAGCTAAAGAAACTAATCACGGTGAGCATCCTTTGGAATAGTGTGTTCGAGGGTTTTGCATGCATTATACTCTTCACGACAAACTTCCAAAGTGTCATTTTCCCCATTTTACAGATGAAGAATTTGAAGCTCAGAACAGGGAAGTCACTTGCCAAAGGCCACACAGCCCTGACACTTGTACCCTATACTCTTCCCTCTCAGGCTGACATGTTAGGATGAGGACAATGATGCCAACTCCAACTGGTCTCAGAATCTGCACTGAGGTCACCTGGAGGCCTGGTGGCCTGGTGGAAGACATTTTGAGTTCCCTTCTAGGTTCCTTGCCCTCACTGCCAGGACTGAAGTCCTAGGCTCGGGAGCCACCTCTGAAATTGCTCTCTCCATCCATCCATGTCACACAGGCCTTTGTCTCAGCTGATCCCAAGTTAAGCAGGGTCATAGGAAGAGAAGACATTGGCACATTTCCACAAATGTCCCTGTGCAGGGAGATGGCACCTTGTCAACAAGCAAAGGGGCTTCCACAGGGGCAGTGGAGCAGAGGTGCTGACGGGCACATTCTCCGAAAACAGGCGGCGGTCTAATTACAGGCCGGCTGCGTAATGAGAAGTGTGGGCTGGCTGGGGCGACACGGCGCGAGGCAGGGTGGAGGGGGGCAGTCAGCATTTGGGCTGCAGGAAGGCTCCAGGGGGGCCACCAGCTCAGCGTCTAGCTGTCTCCAGACCACACACGTGTTAGAAGGGGGAGACGGGAAAGAAAACCATGCTGACCGCTGGCCATGCCCCAGGGCTAAGGGGACTTTTACCTCAGTGGCCCATGTTCCTCTTCTGGCAGCCTAGAGAAGCAGGTGTAATTTGCTCTTTCTTAGGAGAAAACAGAGGCTTCTAGAAGTGAAGCAAATTGCTCAAAGTTCACACACCTAAGAATGGCAAGGTGGGGATTCACACTCAGATCTGGGTGAATCTTAAAGCCTGTCTTCATGGGGGGGATGATGAAGGAGAGGAGAGTTTATTCTGGAGGTGAGAGAGATGGTGAGAAACAAGAGGTGGTCTTCCCGGGGTGGGGTTGGGAGGGGCCCATAGCTGTAGGGGGAAGCTGAGGCAGTTTTTTGCATGTTAAAGCACAGGGTCATATCACAAATCTAAGTGGCTTAGGGACATCGGGAGTACATATTTGGGCCCCTGATGTTGCCTTTCCTTCTTTGCTATCTCTCTGCTTTTCTTTGAGGAATAAATCCCTAGGGAAGTGACCCACGCCTGGCCCTCTGCACCAGGCTGTGTCTCAGATCACCTCCTTCTGAGGAGAAAACCTCTCCCCCGTGTGTCTTCCTCCTGGGAATATCCAGGTGGCTCCTCCGGAAGAGAGCTGTGCTTTGTCACCTGGCCTTTAGGTCCAGTTTAGAAGAGATGGCGGTGGTTTGGATACATCTGTGTGGGCCGAGAAGCTATGACTAACCCCCTTGAGCAACTGCTGGGGCCTTTGTGGCACAGAAAAAGCTGCCACCACGGCAGGCTAAGCATTCTAAGCCCCTCTCCGCAGCATCACCTGCTTCTGATTCACCAAAGGGCCTGCCCAGGGGACGTGGGTGCAGCTGCCTCTTCTGCACTCCTGTCACAGCCTCCGCCCCAAGCCCTGGCTGGAGTCCTTGCATCGCATTCTGGGCATGCTTTAGAACTCACGAGGAAGCTTCCTGCTTGCGAAATGCCCACTCATAGCCAGATAGCACCTTGCTGTGTCCGAAGCAGGTGAGCGAACTTTAGAACGTGACAGACAGAGTTTCAAATCCTGGCCTCATCACTTATTAGCTAGGTGAACTTGGGTGTCTGCTCTCACCACCGGGAGCCTCCCCGTCCTCCTTTGTAACATGATCACCACCCCTCACTGTCCACATGCTGGATAAGACCTGGGGCTCTGGAATCAGACTTCTTCCTCCAAACCGTGGCTCTGTGGATGTCAGCAGTGCCACCTTGGGTCCCTTATCTGGCCTTACTAAACCTCAGTCCCCTCATCTATGAAATGGGGACAGTGATTCTATCTACTTCACAACACTGGGGTGGAGATCCAATGAGATGATCCAGGTGCCACCTAAAGTGCTCAGACAGCTATGTCACGGCGCCATCAAGCACCTGCCCATGACCTGGAACTACAAAGACCCTCAAGCTACTGACCTTCTACTCTTCTTTTAAAAACATGAGCCATTTAAATAGTTTTCTTTCGTCATCGTGAACAAAAAAAGATGACGTCACATTAGCTCCCAACAGCTCTCTTTCCAAAATGGGAAATTTCTGATGATGGTAGCTAAGGGCTGGGCTCTTTGCCAGTATCTTGAGGGTACAGGAATTGACTGACTAATGACTCTGCAAATGTCACCCAGCAGGTCTTCCCCACCTCAACTGCCAGCCTCCATTTCCACAGAGAAGGCTCTTGTAAATGTTCCAGCAGATCGGCTGTAGGGAGGGCACCCCCCGCGGAAACAGGGTGGTGTTTAGGGGCCAGGAGAACGTTGGTGTGAACAGAGACTGGGGAGGACCCACGTGTTTCATTCTTAGCAACTCCGACCACATCTGGTCAGCCCCTTGGCCACGCTTGCCTTGTTGTGGAGGCAGAAGCAGCTGGTGTTGCCATGGTAACTAGCCAGCATCAACTTCCAGCTCACCTCTGAATTTTCTGTAACAACGGCAAAGCCTCTGAAAATGTGTTTGGAAAGTGAGAGCCGCAAGCAGAAAATTATGCCAGAGAACTGTGGGGAGCTGATAAGGAAGGATGGTCCTATTTCCTACCTCCTTGGTTAACCAAGAATGTAGCAAAAAGGCACAGGACTAATCCAGATTCAGGCCCAGGAGAAAGAAACATTGGCAAGACATACTTGTGTTAAGATAGAGAATTACAGGGATTACTGTTCCCATCACACACAAATGCACCGAGCATCTGTGATCTGTCAGGCTCTGGCTCAGATGCTGGAATGAGAAGCTGACACTGGAGGAAGGAAGGGTCCTGGTCATGTAAAGATGGACATCCCTGGAACCCAGCTTGGAGAGGACCTCATGGAAGGGAGGTCTGCAGCAGATTTGAAAAGTTCAGATTTCTAGAAGGTTCGTTGAGTGCTATTCACGGGGGCCTGTGCCTGGCAGCAGGAAGGAGGCTCCGTATCTGTCATCACACGCATCTCAACGGCCTTCGTCTCTGTGCAGTCAGCCACATCGTTACTTTTAACATCTCTAGCAGCCGCATTAAGAACAGTTAGAATAAACAGGTACCATTATTTTTAATCATGTGTTTTATTTAATCTAATACATGCAAAAGATAATCATTTCAACACGGAATCAATAAAAAATGAGTAATTTAATGTTTTATATTCTTTTCTTCTTCCTAAATCTCAAAAATCTCACGTGTCTTTTATCCTTACAGCACATCTTGATGGAGACTTGCACATCCATAGCAACATGTGGCTGGTGGCTACCCTTCTGGTGCCGTGGTCCTGCACGTTGGAAGTGGAGATGTGGCTATGTGATTATGCTTTGACTCTGGCCCACCCGTACATTTCAGAGGAATCCAGCTCAGGACTGGGATGGGATTTGAGCAGCAGGTGTGGTCCTGGTAAGCAGGGCTTCTCTACCTCTGTGGACATTTAGGGCCAGATAATTCTTTGTTATGGGCAGCTGTGCCTTGTTAGATGTTTACATCATCCATGGTTCCTACCCACTAGATGCCATTAGTATCCCTCAAATTGTGACATCCAAAAATGTCTCTAGACATTGTCAAGATGTCCCTTCCCCCCACCCCCCATGTGAGATCACTGTGCTAGGGTCAAAGAGAAAGGAGAGGGGTTGTTAGGGGAGGAGTGATATTGACTCATGTAACAAATGGTGGGAAAGGTAGGGATGAGGTTGGGCCTCATGGACAAGTGCATTCTGCTATGAGAAAATTACCAGAACATTCTCTCTTCATTGCTTACTATTGCTTCTCTAGCCCCCTCAACCTCATTCTGTGCTGAGGCTGGAACCAGGGCTCTAACAGGCCCTAAGCTCACATGTCTAGGGTATGTCACAGTAAGGGGCTCCTGCCTCCTTCCCATTAGTATTCATTTTAAAACTTTCAGGGAAGGGCTCTGATTGGCCCTCTCTGGGTCACATGGTCACTCCTGGACCAGAGGGAGGCAGGATCCCTGGAACATGGAGTAGGAGCAGGAGAAGCAGTTCACCCAAAGAAGTGGTGAAGGGCTGGGAAGATAAAGCAACAGACATCTCCTTCTTGGCAGCAGGAGATCCAGGACTCAGGAGTGGGAGGGAGGATCCTACGGGATGGGGTGTTAGACTCACTTTCCTCCTCAGAGCCCACAAGTGTGGTAGGTGAGATGGAGCCTGCCAGGAGCCTGAAGCCCAGGATGAGACTGATTACAGGCCTGCTCACATAGCTTTAAACTTTTGGAAGGCAGCAATCTCATTTTCTTTTCCTTTGGTACTCTCCTTAGCATGCAGCAGGGCACTGGGAAGTTCGTAGGTGTGATGGTTAATTTTATGCATCTACTTGGAGGGTGTTTTAGATGAGGTGAGCATTTAACTCAGTGAACTTTGAGTAAAACAGATTTACCCTCCATGAGGTGGGTGAGCCTCATCCATCAGTCGAAGACCTGAGTGGAACAGAAAGACCATCCTCTGAGCAAGAGGGAATTCTCCAGCAGACTGTCCTCGGAAGTCACCAGCACCACCAGCTCTCCGGGGCCTCCTGCCTGCACTGCAGATTTTAGATTTGCTCCATAATCACCTGAGCTGATTCCTTAAAGCACATCTCTAACATCCTATTGGTCTGTTTCTCTGCAGAACCCCCATTAATACAATGGATTTCATTAGCTACCTCTTGAATAAGTAGGAGAAAAATGAATTTATGTTTTCTGTAAGAGTCAGGAAGAAATGCAATATTTAAGGAAAGTAAGTGGCAAGTCCAAAATGGCATTTGGTGAGGATCCTCCTTGCTATAAAACATTGGAGATGTTGGAATGTTGACACTAGAGAGAGAGGAGGCTTTAAGTCAGAGCCCAGCGGAGGGCCAGCCTGGGCTGGGCAGGGTGAGCGAGGTGCTCTGTTACCCTTACAGCAACACTAACTGGAACCAGCCGGAACTGGCTGCATTGGGGGAGAGCAAGAGGTGGACAGGACCAGCCAGGTAAGGAGCTGGGCTGCAGCCCCGGGGAATGTGAACAGGAGCAGCCACAGAGGTGGAAGGTTCCAGTGAGCAGTGATAACTTCTTAATGGGGTCCTGCTTGATTATACTTAGTCACTGGGCCCCTGGGTAGGGGTGGGGAGGAATGGGCCAATTACACTGAGGAACACGGAACCTGAAATAAAGGGGGTGGATACTAAGGGGAGCTGCAAGAGAAGAGCAGAGGCTGCTACACACACCTGGGGCTCCAGCCCTGGAGAGGGGAAAATGAGGAGCCACAGAGGGGAGGGAGAGAGGCTTGACTTCAACCCCACCCACCAAGGAGCAGAGGCTCGGTTTTGAGGACCCCCCTTTCTGCTCAGGGACCACGAGCTGCGGTGAACCGAGGCTGAGTTCCTTCACGTTGGCTGATGACTTCACTTCTTTAAGCTGAAGCCTTTTGTCTGTAAATTGTGGGTAGTGATTGCCACCCCAGAGTCACTGTAGAGGTCAGCGAGATCATAGTTGCTAAGCATGAGGCACTTCATCGGCGCGTGATGAACCTCTTGGCTGGCCTGCTGGTGCTGCCTGCTCTTAGCACAGGTCTCATCCTGACCCGTGTGCTCGGAAGAGCACCCTGGCCCTTCCTGCTCTCAGAACACCATTCCGGGGCACTCCTCGGGGGCTGAGTGTTTTTCTTAACACTTTCCATTTGTTCTCTAACTCCTCTGCCCTCTGCGGTGGGGCTGGTATTATTATCCCAACTTGGTGTGTGAGTAAGCTGAGACTCAGAGCCTCACCCAAAGGTGCAGAGCTGCCCCTGAGTTTCAAATCCAAGCTGCTGGACCCGACAGTCTGCCTGGCTCTGCTCAGCCACCCCATGAGGTTCTGCCACTGGACTCTGAGCTCCTCAAGGGCAGCGATGGGCTGGTTCAGAATCTAGCACTTTGTCAGACACAGTAGTCATGACAAAAGCTGTGCAGGGAATTCAGATGGTGCATAGTGGTATGGCAGGACCAGGCCCCTCCTCTCCGCCTTCGATGGGTCTCTGGCTCACAGCAGGGTGGTGCAGGCTTTATGTACAAAATAATAATACACAGACTGACCTGCTAGACAGAGAGTGCTAGACGGAGTGACTTGCTAGACAAGAGAGTACTAAGGGGACAGGGGACAGGGCACAGGCTCCAGAGACAGCTGCTGGGTTCTGAATGTTGAACCCACCACTACCTAACTTAGGGGGCTTTGAGCAAATGGCCTAGCCTCTGTGTGCTCAGTTGCCTCCTGTAGAAAACAAACAACGGGGCAGGCACGGTGCCCACAACTCTAACCCTAGCACTTTGGGAGGCTGGAGGATTGCTGGAGGTTAGGAGTTTGAGACCAGCCTGGGCCATAGTGAGAGATCATTTCTACAAAAAGCGAAAAAATAATTAGCCCGGTGTGGTGGTACGTGTCTATTGTCCCAGCTACTCAGGAGGCGGAGGCAGGAGGATTGCTTGAGCCCAGGAGTTCAAGGTTGCAGTGCCATTTGATGATGTCTAGGTGACAGATTGAGACCCTGTCTCAAAAAAAAAAGAGAGAGAGAGAGATAATAAAAATACCAACCACACAGGGTTGTTGTGCAGATTAAATGGGCTAATACAGGTAAAATTGGGTACATGTAAACACTGAATGAATGGGACTCATTTGAAATGAAGCTGGGAGAACTAAAGAGAAAGACAACAGCTGCCGCTTACCAGGCCCGGGAGGCGATCTCTCTTCTCTGTGCCCTCACCGCAGGGCTGCAGGCAGGGTGACTGCCCCATGTGACTGCCAGACGGGAAGGTAAGGGATGAGACGGGAAGGGAGGATCCGAGGTCGCACCGCTGCCTGGCAGAGCCTCGGATTGCTAAACCCTCTCCTGTCCTCAGCACCTCTAGGAATGTTGAAGGGGAACTCGGACCTGCTGGTCAGGCCGGGCCAGATCATGAGGTCTCAATAGCAGAGGGGGACGAGGAGGACAAGGGCAGAAACCGTTGTGGTCCGACCCTGGAAAGAGAGTTAGAGAAATGCGCACTCTGTGCCACACTCATCTCCATTTCAGAGATGAGAAAGAACCTGGAGGCTCAGCCAAGTGAAGGGCCTGCCCCAAAGCACCCAGGTGTCGGCGCTGAGCGAGGACCAGAGCCCGATCTGCCTTTGAACTCATGGCATGTGAGGGTCTGCCTCTGCCCAGGGCACCCTGGAGCAGGAGGAATAGCAGGTGGACCGGGTGTGGGCAGGGAGGCCACTGGCTCCGTCTCACAGGTGTCTGAAGAAGCGCCCAGAGGATGCAGGGGACCAGGATGCCACTAAGTGCATTTCTGAATCCCACCTGGATCGTGACAAGTTTTAGCTCCCTCCCAAGGATAGAAGAGGTCACTGGGCAGAGCCGGGACACTGTGCTCACAGGTCCGTGACGAGCCCCTGCACAGAAAACTGCAGGCTTCCCTGTCAGTTCCAACCATACCGTCTGCTCTGTCCCCCCACGGCAAGGCCAGACCCTGTCTCAGTATGCCTGGGAACTCAACCTGCTGGTGTGGTGTGTTTGAACTCACATCCCATCCTCTACCCTATACCCACCATGTCACTCACATTCTCATACCCTTTGTTTTTCTTCAAAGAACATGATTTACCTGTTGGACCAGTGCCTATCACCACCAGTAGGCAAGAATGTGGGCTGCCTGATGAGAGACAGTCAGTCTGCTTTATACCTGGCTGGTGCCTGCTAGAGCTCCCAGCACATGGGAGGCATTCCATGAGCACTTACTGAATCAATGCATAGCAGGCACTCAGCGTGGTTTTTGAAAATCGGTGATGGAGCAGGCACTGTATGCAGCAGTTCCACACGTTGCCGCATTTCATCCTCACGACCAGCTTTTGAGGAAAGAATAAACTATCCTTTACAGATCAGTCCAGAGGAGAGGAGCGACTTGCCCATGGTCACACATCCAGTTGGTGACAGAATTGGGATGCAAGCCTGGTTCTACTGACTTCAAAGCCTGTGCCCATTCCACTTCTCCCAGCCGCCTCTGAGACAAAGGGGACATCAGGAGAACAGAATGCTCACTCCCCCAGAGGGATACATGGCCCCATTTCCTGGGTATAGCTCACAAAATTCATGATCTGGTCACCCGAGAAAAAGGACCAACCAGGTAGACTTAAAGAAAATGCCCAGCCGTACCTGTTCAATGACCACCTCAAAACTGTGGATGAGGAAACTGATCACATTCGGGAAGGCCTGGTTATAATCCTGCTGTTCTCAGTTCTTGGTTTTACAGAGGCTCAGAGAGGTGAGGTGACATGCCAAGGCTCTCCTGGGAGAGTTAGATGGAGATTTGATTTCATCTCTGCCAGCTTCCAAAGCCTGTTTTTTTCACAAGCTGTTTTCACTTTATGTTTCATGCATACACTGGCAGGTCCGGGAGTGAAGTTGCAGAGCCATCCTATACACATGTGTTCTAATCCTGTTCCCACAGGACCATGCTCTCACATCCTTGGCAGCTAATTTCAGCTTCAGTGTGAATCTTCTCAGTGATTACTGAGTTTTAATAAGAGCCTCTAGAAGCTGAAATACCCTGGGGAATTCAATCATAGAAACTTCTGAAGAAAAGTCCATCATTTGGACCCAAAGATTGTGTACAGTTGATAACATTATCCTGTCCTCCCAGCACCACTTCCTTGTCCTGGGAATCGCTCTGCCCCCACTCCACCCACTGTCTCTAGCTGAAGAGGCCACATCTTATATGGCTCCTGCTCTGCAACCACTGTTGATTGGTCCAAACTGAGCCAATCATCATACCTCCTCTTGCAAGCACAGTTTTGATTGGTCCAATCCAGACCAATCAAATACTTTCTGTGATATTGGGATAAAGTAAGAAATATATATATATTTGGTCTTCCTCCTTCACTTCCTGGCATGATTGCCCAGGTGATGGAGTGATAGGAGCATCTTTTATTATAATATTGGTTTTAGTCCTTAGTTCCAGACACAAGAGCTTCTAAGACCTCTAGAATCTCCAGAGCAACAAGACTACAAGCAGTTCCTGAGTTACAAATATCTGATTGACACACAACTCATAAACAGAGGTTATTACGGGTTATCGGCAAATATAACTGTTCTAACTTAAGTACAAATTCAACTTAAGAAGAAACCTATAGAACCTGTCTTGTTTGTAATCCAGGGACTGCCTTTATAAGCTAAGGTGATAACTGGTGGCTAGGGTCTGTGAACAGCTGCAGGTGGGAGGCATGACTGGAGTGTTGGAACTTTCAATCTGAATTTCTGAGTTCTGGGGAGAGGAAAGGGGCAGGAGAATGAGTGTTTCACCAATGGCCAATTAATTTAATCAATCATGCCTATGTAATGAAACATCCCCAAATGATGGGGTTTGGAAAGTTTTCAGGTTGACGAACATATGGAGGTGCTGGTAGGGTGGTTCACCTAGAGAGGGGGGCACAGGGGAAAGGGCACAGAGCCTCCATGACCTCTCTGTCAGCACCTCATGTGTTCACCAACCTGAAAGCTCTCCAAACAGACCTTCAAATCATCTCAAAAAGGCATCACCTTCTGTAATAACTTCCTTGACTTGTGAAACCAAGCATCCTTTGGCCACTTGGTCCCTGCAGCATCTACATGGAGCATTATATGTAGATACCACAGGAGCATAGAAGCAGCCCAGAGCCATGGCCAAGGTGCAAGTTCTGGAATCAGGCTGGTTGAGCATGGATCCCTGTTACCTACTGTGTGTGATATTGGTGTGAGCAAGAATAAAATCTTAAGCCCCTTGCTGACTGAATTAACCCCCTTTTGACCACAGGGACCCCAGAAAAACTTTAAAGCTGAGTTCTCCACTATGCCAGGATGGGAGGTCAGACACATCGCATTATACCCACTTCCTTGCTATCAGTCATCAGGATTTCCTCCTAAGAGATTAACAGAAACCAATTTCCTGTTCTAGACAAGCATTCTTTTCTGATAAGAGACCACCAGTCACTGAATGGTTTTACCCTATCTGCAAAACATGCACAGCGAGGGTTATGTCCTTGCTTCACCTTTTGACATAGAGAGCTGCCACTTTCTGATCACGGACCCCATAAAAGGGCATAAAGCTCCCTTACACAGGTGCACGTTCCTCCCTTCATAAATATTCATGACTCCTTCTATAGTTTGTTAAATGTATATATTTGGCCATCCCACTCAGTATAAATTCCTGTTGCCATTGTCCCTGCATTGAAGCATGTGTTCCTGGCTTCTGGAAAGGGCTGTGCTTTCCAGCCTGTTGGAATGGCCACCCACAGACTGCAATTCTTTGTGTGAAATAAAGTTCTCCTTTCCAAATTTGTGAGCCTCACCATTTCCTTCAGTTAACATTAGAGAAATCACTCAACTTCTCTGTGCTTCATTTTCCTCTTCTGAAAACAAGAAGGATCACAACATCTTCTTTCTATAAAGTTGTGAAAACTACAAGAGAAAATAGACTAGAAGGTGCCCAATTCTATTAATAGTTAGGTGCTATTATTAATTGCAAAGATGGTAAACTTTCTTTGCTACCGAAATTGTCAAGGACAGTAGGCATTTATACTCCTTGCATTTATACTTCTGTTCTTACATGAGCCAGAGAGAGGTGGGAGGGGGCATCCTCTGTGGACACAGTTTGGTGCCACAGACGGCTTCTCCAGGGGATTCCATGGACATGCAGACCACACAGGGGCCAGCCTCACTTTATCCCTAGAATCCCCTCTGAAGGCTTTACCCCTACCCCCTTCCCTAGCTCAAGCTTCCCCTAGCCGGGCCTGGCATGGCAAAACTCAAGAGTTCCTGGCCGAGCCCAGAGCCTGCTGTTACCCTCTGAAATCCACCCACAGAGAAGCCCCTCCTGCCCAGTCCGCTCCGCCTCTCCAGGACACAGGGTACGCGTGTGCGCCAGCACGTACGGCCTCCTGTGTGCTCACTCGCAAACCCACGCCTGTTCACCCTCTCATAGTCACACTCTTATATATAGCTGCAAATTCACACCTTCAAAGAATATATCTGTACTCTTAAATCCAGGCTTCACACTTCCACACATATATACACACAGACACTCTCTTGCATTGCATACATGGGCACAGGATTATCAGTCAATGCCCATCTCTCTCTCTCTCTCTCTCATATGTACACACATACACACAGAGAGACTGTCCCTAGCCCCCAGCTTGTTTGTCCCCATTAGCACTTGTCAGCACTAAATTCCTGAGAGGTTATCTTTAAAAAAAAAAAATCTTGTCCAGGCCGGGCGTGCTGGTTCATGCCTACAATCCTAGCACTCTTGGAGGCCGAGGTTGGTGGATTGCTTGAGCTCACAGGTTTGAGACCAGCCTGAGCAAGAACGAGACCCCATCTCTAAAAATAGCCAGGAATTCTGGTGAGTGCCTGTAGTCCCAGATACTCGGGAGGCTGAGGCAAGAGAATCGCTTGAGCCCAAGAGTTTGAAGTTGCTGTAAGCTATGACACCATGGCACTCTACCGAGGGTGACAAAGTGAGACTCTGTCTCAATAAAAAATAAAATAAAATAAATCTTGTGCATGTTTTTCCCCCCTCCCTTTAGAATATGCCACCTGAAGGCAGGGCTTTTCTTTTTCTGTTTTGTTCACTGCTTAATATCCAATATGACAGTGCCTAGGTCATAGTAGGCAGTCAATAAATGTGATTTTACAAGTATCTCAGTTCATACTCTGGGAAGTACCACGAGGCAGGTGGATTGTGGAGCCTGGTCTTGCAGACAGAGAGCAGAGGCTCATAGATGGTAGGTGATGCACCCACAGGCACATACCGACCACCCCACAGCTGGGTACTTCTGCTCCAGAACATGAATCCCAGTTGCTTGTCTGCAAAATTAAGTGCAAAGCCATGTTCTCTCACGTGTCATCTGGCTCAGTGATGTCACAGCTTACACGTGACAGGGTCAAATACTTGATGCTTACCTGATTTGATTCCCACAACCCGAGACATCTTGTCCTCCTAGCAAGGAAACTTGAGGCTGGAGAAGGTGACTACCTGGCCTGAGGACCCATACCTGAGTAGTGATAGAGCCAGCGTGAAGCATTGAAGTGTCCCCAAGGCCCTTGGTGCCATAGTGGCCCAGACTTCCTAAAGACTTCTGCATCCAGAAACAGGTTTCTTTTGCTCCCACAGAGAATTAGCAGCCCCTGCTACCTTTGTTTCTCCTTCTCTCACTCAACTAGGATCAATGAACACCTTCCTAGTAGGTGTCAGGCGTGCCACTGGCCACTTGGGCTACAGGCCATTCCTAGTCCTGTGAGCTTGCATTCCAGCAGAGGAACAAACATCGCTTTCGTGTGGTCAGTGGGCTAATAGCAGAAGGGACACTTAGGAGCATGTGGATGGGGCCCCTCGGTGTGTGGGAGGGCTTCCCCAAGGAGGAATTGATGCCTGTACTAAGACCAATAGACTCATAGGAATAAATTAAGTGACAGTGAGACAGGGTGTCTCTGCACTGAGGCCCAGAGGCCACTGGGAGAACTCACCCTACCTGCCAATCTGCCCTGGGGACACAACCCCGCACAGCCAGCACAGGGCTCCTTCCAGCATCACCCGAAGGCTAGCTGCTGCCCGGCTTCTCAGGACCCTTCCGGCTTCCCCACTGCCTGGCCCGCCTCCGGCATCTCCAGGGAAGCAGGATTCATTCTAGTCCTGATTTATTAGCCTCGTGCTAGAGTCATCCCAGATGCTGTGGCTGGTCTCATTTACTGACCCGCCTGAGGGCCAAGGAAGGAAATTCATTAAGGCTGCAGAGCCCATGGCCAGGCCCATCTGTCCGGGCATCTGCCTCCCTCCCCCGCCCCTCCTATACTCTCCCGCAAAGAGGGAGGCTCTGTGCCTGAGTCCCTGCTCAGGATCACTGCAGCAATGACACCACTGGGCCACTGGGTCCCAAGAAAGGAGGCAGAAGCCGTTCCCACCAGGGACCTCCAACCTCCAGCACCTCCTGAGGCTCCCCCAGGCTCCCTCCCCTGACCCAGGAAACAGGCATCTTCCCTGAGGGATTTGCAGGCCTCCCTCCCAGGTGCACCAGACCTGCCTGTTTTTATGCAAAAGGTATCTTCCGGAGCAAGTTGTATGGAAATCAGATGTTCTGAACCAGACTGCTACCTTTAAAGCAGAAGGCAAGAGGGAGCTTCTGAAGCTTTTTTACTCCAAGCAAGACGATGTTAAGGAGTGTAGGAATCAAGGCTTTTTATTTGCATATGTATTAAGGATACAAAATATATATACATTTATAACTAGCATACCTAACCCTTGAGAACATAAAATATAATTGCTTTGAATAAAGCTAACATAGGCATTTACATTTTTAAAAGTAGATCCATTTAAAGAAAAAATGTGAAGTAAATAACAGTTACAGGAGTTATACAGTGTTTGGCAAAAAGACCAGAGTTTAGGACACATTACTTTAAAAGAATAAGTCCGTGAACACGCTGTCAAGGTTAAAGTTTTCTTGAGGTGAAGCAAGCCTTGATGAAGGCGGCGCATTTCATGGAGGAAAGTTGGGGCCCCAAGTACCTCGCCAAGAGTGCACCTGTCCCCCTCAGCCTGTGCTCGGTGACCCCTGAGGTCTAAACAAACATGGCCTTAGGCCTCAGTAAATGTTTAGCCTTAGCGACTGGCTGGCAGAGGGGTGAGGCCTCCCTAGCAGCTGGCGCCATGAGGGCAGGTGACAGGCCGTGGGAGCAGGGAGGGGAGCCTGGGTCAGCTTCTCTCCCTGTGCTTTTGACTTAAGGAGGTGCCGAGACCCTCTGAGGCTCAAAGGAACAAATAAAGAGCGGGGTCTGCAGCTGCTGCGTGGGTGAGATCCTAAGAGTCAAACATGGATGACAGAGATGCGTACACACACACAATCCTGCCAAGATACATATACGTAATAACACAGCACATATTCATGTGTGCACACACATACGCACAGACTCGCTTCACACACATAGAGCTACAACCACAGCTCCCAGTCCCCGACATACACATTAACATAATCAGACACAGAAGCGCATGCAGACGGGTTTGCCTGAATAGCCAAACGATAGGCAAATAGAGAGAGAGAAACACCGCCTGTACAAAACAAACCTACACACAAAGACCCAGAGACACATTCACACGTACCCTCATCTGCAGGCCCGCTGTGGTACATGAGGGTGAGTATACACAGGCAGAGGACGCAAACATAGACTTCCAGCTGTAGTAAAGAGCAGCCCAGCTTTGGCTTGGGAAGGGCACATCAGAATAACAGGACGGCCTCGCCATGTGTTCCCCTAGCTGCTGCCAGCTTCCCAGCCGCAAAGGATGCCCAGGGAACTGGGCCTGAGCCAGGCGCCCAGCTGCAGGGAAGAAGACAGCCTTGCTCCCTTTGTCAGCTCTCCCTGACCCAGCCCTGCAAGGAGCTCAGAGGCTGGGGGAGTCACAGGGAGGCCTTCCTACTGGCCTCGAGGCATGTAGGCATGACCGAGATCACATCCAGGCTATCCCCATCCCACCGATTCTTTGGCACCTGATTTGTGTCACACACCCTATCTGCCTCTGCAGCCACGTGGTCATTTGGCATTGAAGAGTCAAGCAGACCCAAGTTCAAGGGCTGTCTTTGCCACACCAAAGCTGGATACTATTGACATCCTGAGCTGGATAATTCTTTGTTGTGAGGGACCATCCTGTGGGGCCTTCTGGGGAAACTGGGGCGTACCCGACATCTGAGCAACCGTGAGTGGGGTGGGGCAGGGAAGGGAAAATCCAGGGCAAAGAAAGCCACGTGGGATGGCACACGGGCGGGACCAGGTGACTTACTGGAGTAGCCCGGCCATGTCTGTTAAATTACAAAATGTGTGTATCTTAACAAAATGATCCTTTGCATGAGGAGCTATGCTATGAACGAGAAGAAGCCCTAGTTTACAAGACTTAGAATAGAAGTACAAGATGTTTATTGCAGTGCTGTTCACAGTGGCAAAAGTAGGAAACAACATGTGCGTGTCCATCAACTGGGGATCAATTCAATAGATTGCAGGTTCCTGATGCAATGGAATCTTCAGCAGCTATTAAAAAAACTTTGCTATATACCCCATGATACGATGAATGTCTAGCACACTATTGTTAAATGGGAATAATGGAGAATCCCACTTTTGGGGGGCAAAAACAACTAAAAAGCCCTGTTTTTTTGTATGTGCCAATATGAAGACTGCTAACATTAGTTGTTGGGGAAGAAAAGTGGAATGAAATGAACAGGGAGAGATTACTTATCTCACATGTATGTGGATACATGCAGAGATCTCTGTGATTACCATATGCTTTCATTGACGTTTAGGGGGGGTCCCAGACTTGGTTAATTTCTGCAAAGGAATTTAGTAAGGGGTGTTTTTATTTTTATTTATTTATTTTTTTTGTAGAGACAGAGTCTCACTTTATCAGCCTTGGTAGAGTGCCGTGGCGTCACACAGCTCACTGCAACCTCCAACTCCTGGGCTTAGGCGATTCTCTTGCCTCAGCCTCCCGAGTAGCTGGGACTACAGGCGCCCGCCACAATGCCCGGCTATTTTTCTGTTTTGCAGTTCGGCCAAGGCCGGGTTTGGACCCGCCACCTTCGGTATATGGGGCTGGCGCCCTACTCGATGAGCCACAGGCGCTGCCCAGTAAGGGGTGTTTTAAAATGAAAATAAAAGAACTCAGCCCTGAACCAATCTCCCCAGCTGAGGTTTTAAAGCACAGTGGGCGACTTCTTCATTTGTAGATTTGTGAGTCTGAGGTGTGGCAGGGACAGCCAGCACAACAGGAGATGAGATGCGTCCCTGCCCCGAGGTGCCCGTCTTCTGGTGGAGAAGCAGAGACAAACACATGCGTGTGCAGGCATTGGAAGGTCGTGTTTACAAGAAAAACAGAGCCGGGAGCTGATGGAGTGAAGGGTAGTGGCCTGTCTGTTAGACAGAATAATCAGAATAGACCCTGGACACAAGCTTGAACGAACTGAGGGACGGAGAAGCCAGAGGAAGGAAGATCCAGGGAAGAGTGTCCGGGAGGGCACCGGCTCTGAGGCAGAAATCTGCCTGACATGTTCAAAGAACAAGAAAGTTGGTGCAAGGGTTTGTGTTATGTGGGCGCAGTAGGGACTCTGAACTTTATTCTAGCGCTATGCTGGCGGGTCACAGCTGAGGTTCAGAGTAGGTCCTGCAGGCAGGAACTGAAGGTACTGAGCAACACTCTGATTGTTCTTGCAAATTAAGCCACAATGAGGTCCCACTGGATGTGGTACAATGGGCACTGTCATCCACCACTGGTGGGAGAATCCTTGTGCAATGCTCCCTTTGGAAACAGTTGGCATTATCTAATTTAGTCGAACACGTACACATCCAGGGATCCACGATCGCATTCCTAGGTGTGTTCCCTGCGGGAACTGTCCCATGCCAGTGCCCAAACTCACATACAAGCATGTGCACAGTAATAGTATTCACAATAGCAAAGGCAGGAGCAACCTGAATGCCTACAGAGCAGAGGAGACTGGGCTACACTCCTCCAATGGAACACAACCCAGCAGGGAAAATGAATAAATGATTATTGCATGCATGGGCTTGGGGCAATCCCAAATCCTAGTGGGAATAAAAGAAGCAAGTCACAGAGTACTCTCAGAGCATGACTCCGTTTATGCAAAACCTAAAGCCAGGCAAAAGTAGCTGTCCAATTTTCAGGAATCCATGAACAAGTCATAAATGTTCAAAGAGAAGCAAGGGAGCAATTAACACCCAATACAAAATAAGTTGGTACAGACTTCACAATTTTTTAAGTGAAAATAATTAATTTGATTGTACAACTCACTTAAGAATGTAAAATTCATGAATGTCTGATATTTTGTTGTTGCTAAAGTAGAGGGGGAAGGTAAAATTGTCAGTAGATTACATTAATTGCTCTCTCTCTCTCCCCTTTTCCATGGGAACCTAGCTTTAAAGCAAAAGTGCTCTACACATGTTATTTTATCTATGCCATGAAAAAAGCCACACAATTATACCCACTTCAGAGATAAGCAGAGCAGGGCTCAAACAGGTGATGTCACCTGCCCAGGGGACTTGGAATTCAGATCCAAATTGGTATGACTTCAAAGCCAGTAAGAACTTGATATATTTGAGGAACTGGAAAGGAGGCCAGGGTGCACCAGGAGTACGGGAGCACCAGGTAACCGGAAGAACCTTGTGTTTTATTAACAGTGCCCTGGGGAGCCATCAAAGGGTTTTTAAGCAGAGGAATGACAGGGCCACATCTGCATAGCACAAAAATTTTTCTAGCTGCAGTGTCAGAAAATGAGCCAGAGCAAAGGGAGAGACCTGCAGAGGGGCTATGGGCTGGACAGTGCAGCTGGGGGGCCGTGACGCTGACACAGGCATAAGACATTGCGGGGTAGGTCACAAGATTTGGCAGTAGGTTGAATTTGAGGTTGAAATTGAGACTCTGGATAAAAGAGAGGATCAAGGATAACCCCAGGTTTTTGACTTCAACTGAGTAGAAAATAGTGACATTTGAATAATCAAAGGAAAAGCCTTTGGAGGAAGAGCCAGAGGCCATGGTGCTCTCAAAGTCTAACAAGCACTTCAGTGAAACCGTTCAGTTTCACCCCAACCCCGCCCTTGAAAAAAGAAAAGCCACTAAGCTGTATTCAGAGTCAGCACTGCCCTCCTGCAGAGGCACATCACGGGCACTCCCGCGCCCCTCATGCTCCCTTTCCCGATTTCCCAAGTGCTGCTGCATTTCTGCCAACAGATGCCCAGTGGGCCTGCCTGGGCCTGTCTGCAGCCTTGGGTGAGACCCCTTAGTGTGTTTCATATTGTTAATTCCTCTTGCTTTTTGTTAAGTCCTCTAGTCCCCTGCTTTTTGAAAGGTCAAAGAGAATCCTCAAAAATCTGTACCGACTGTGAGCTACAAAAAATAACTATTGGGATCTTCTAGAAGTTTTGTGGCAACATTAATAGAACCTGAACACATTCCTCTTTCCCTGAGTATTACCTAAATTATTTAATGATTTTCTTTCTCTGGAGACAATATAGTGCCTAAGCCGAAGGCCTTTGAAGTCAGACAGGCCTGAGTCAGAATCCAGGTTTTGCCACATTAACTGTTGTGTCAAGGATCTTTAGAGAGAGAAGCACAGGGCCTGGCACGTTGCAGGGCCATCATCCAGGGAAGGTGGTAGTGATTTGGGGAGGTCAAAAAGGAGAAGAGAATTTCAATTGCAAGGGCCCTGAGAGGTCTTCCTGCTAGTATGTAGGTGGGGTAAGATGCAGCCAAGTTTGCTCAAGAACCCACATTAGAGGCACCACCTCCCTAGGAGTGAATGACACACCTGACTTCCAGCCCAGTTCTCTCTCCAGGCTTCTTGTGGGAGAACTGCAGACACTAGTGAAGGCCACGGGCCCACAGGCATTTATAATTGATTGCAACAGCCGCAGAAACAGAAGTCACCCACTGATGTCCACGGGCTGGATGGGTTTTGTTTGTTTCCACAGGGTAGACAGCACGATGGCTCGAAACAAATCTGAACTGATTGTCACAATTTACAGATCACGTTTCCTACAAAAATTCTATTTTCTGAATTTTTTTAAGAAACCAGAAAATAGGGCGGTGCCTGTGGCTCAGTGAGTAGGTCACCGGCCCCATATACTGAGAGTGGCGGGTTCAAACCCGGGTCCGGTCGAACTGCAACAAAAACATAACCAAGCGTTGTGGTGGGCGCCTGTGGTCCCAGCTACTTGGGAGGCTGAGGCAAGAGAATTGTGTAAGCCCAGGAGTTGGAGGTTGCTGTGAGCTGTGACACCATGGCACTCTACCGAGGGCCGAAAAAGTGAGACTCTGTCCTCCCCAAAAAAATATTTTTGGAGATAAAGATATGTACATGTTCCAATGCATCTCTACCATATTAGCTATTGTCCTGGAATCCTGAGTCACTTCTTTCAAAATTCTCCTGGCAGATACTTTTCCTTTGAAATCTTCCTCCCCATGTGCATTTGCAAATAGAAACTTCTGCCCACTGTTGTAGCTGTGTCCTCTCTCTGCATCCCCACTATCCTTCTTCTTCTTAGATCTTGCCAATGGGCCAACACATCCCTTCTGTTCCTTTTCTACCTGCTGCAAGCTTGACTGTGTCTCGCCCTTGTGTAAAGACCATCAAGAGCCCCTATCGCCTTCAGAATGAACCTATACTCTTGGCTGACCAGGTGGGGTCCACCCAACTTCCCAGCCTCACTTCCCACTTTCCCCCATGACCTGTCAGCATCCAGGCCAAGAGGCCAGGACTCTCTCACCTGGTCTTCTGCTGTGCCTGTAGTCTTTTCTCTAACAGTTACATGGGGATGGGTTTGGGGGAACACTTCCACCAGGCCTTCGGAAATTTTGTTTCTCCTCTGTTCACAACTTTTCCTTAGCCTGCTGGTCGCACTGTTTATAGACGTGCAGCCTTCTTGTTCATCTCTATGTCCGCAAAATCAAGCACAGGGCCTGGCACTAGGCCAGCCTAACAAAAACTTGAGAAATCGAAATGATACAGGGTGACATTTCAGCAAATGTAGAGAGATTTGCTCACAGTTGGAAAAGGCTGGCCTTGGGTCTTTTGAAAATGTGCCTCCTGCTTCATGGAAACAAGGACCATTCTTCCAGGAGATGATCATGGGCCTCCCTCCACCCTTGCCAACCACAAAGCCCTTTCTTCTCTCTTCATTCACATTGGAGTGTCTCCTCCCATTGCTGAGCACAGGATCCTTGACCACAAAATGTCTTGAGTTAACACGAACCATTTTCCATATCTAGATCTTGTGACTCCAAATGAGTAGTAAGCTCTTAAAGGGCAAGTCTGTGATATTTACTGAACCATCCATCCATCCCACCATCCATTCTCCCAGCCATCTAGCCATATGTATTCTATCCATCCAGCCATCCAGCCATTTACCCAATGATTCATCCATCCATCTAACTCTTATTCATCCATCCATCCATCCATCCATCCATCCATCCATCCATCTAACCATCCCTTTAACCATTCATCCATTCAAGCATCCATCCATCTATCATATATTTAATTATTATGGATGGATGGTCCATCCATCTGACCATCCAACCATTTATTTATTTGATCATTTTATCAAGCACCTACACTGCACCACATACCCTAATGGTGGCTGGAGGGAAATCAGGGAGCAAAAGCAGATGGGACCTCTGACCTCAGTGCAGCTAACCATCAGTGTGGTAGAAAAGACACGTAAGCTAACAACGACAAATAAATATAAAGTATCATCTGTGACAAGTGCTGTGAAGGAGAAATTAGCAGAATTATGAAAGCCTCTAACTGGGAGATTGCTCCTGGGGTGAAGGACAAGATAAGCCCAGCATGGCAACAGCCGCATCACATGGGGGAGGATGGTGCAGGGCGTGGGACCATATCCCAGAGCCCTGTCTTTGTGTGTCAGCAACAGTAAGACAGAGGCCTGTGCTTGGACAGATTATACCACTGGTCTGGCATCTCAAATGTCTCTTTGTTCATTCATTTATAGAAACGTACTCAATATCTATGCATTTTTCTTGTGGTTTCATTTTCTTATATAACACAAAGTACCTATTTCTATAATGTATTTGTCTACTTGTAATACACAGATGCACACACAAGCAAGCACACATGTACAAACCTTCTTGACATATAGTATGTCCCACATAAGGCACTCCACTAAAGTGCAGTCCTCAGGCTTCATAATTATATAACTATCACAGCTTATAGTTTTACATTTTATGATGTATTTCATAATTACATAACTCTTTAATAAGGGCCACTTAACTTGGAGAATGAGATGCATTATCTCCGCTCCTCTTAACTTTCTCTCTAGATAGGTTTTGTTTCCCCATTTCATAGATGTGGAGACTGAGGTTCAGAGATGTGAAGTCACTTGCTCATTGCCACACAGCCAGAAGTGGGAAGATACTACACTGGGGCAAGGGTCTGCAGGACTCCACCTCTGTGCTGTCCCCTCTCTAGCCTAGGACTCAAAGGGACTCAAGAGGGTAGTCAGACAGCTGGCTGGTTAGGAGCCACCTGTGGCTGTTGAAGAAGAATCTGCCTCTATTTAAAGAAAGAGCCATTCAGGGAATGAGGACCATGACCTTGGCTGCACTGACCAGCTGGGCTCTAGGGACTTGATGAAACTGCCCAGGCTTCAACAGCCCCTACACAATAGATCCGCTGACCCTACAGTCAGAGGTGACCCCCAGAGGTCACCAGCCCTTGGCTGAGGGGAAGGAACACAGACCTGGGAGCCGAGTTTCCCAGGGACCACACAGGGAGGCTGAGACAGGACTCTGAGTTCAGATGGACAACCTCAGAGCCCGCTGGGAATTTGTCTGAGGCCTTTGGGGTCAGATGTAGACTCATATGCAGCCAGATTGGGCTGTGTGTGTGACATTTGCTAGGTTCTGCCACATGCAGCTTTCAACAATCCTCATAGTGACCCTTCAAGAATAGTATTATTAAAATCCCCATTAGAGAGGAGGAAGGGAGGCTCAGATGGGCTGAGCATTTCACCCAAGCTCACGCAGCTTCTAAGCAAAAGAATTTCACTTGGCACTGGTTAACATTCGTTCGTTTATTTGTTCGTTCACTCAGTAACCCTTTATGGCATGTTTACCATGTGCCAGGCACTCGGAATATACAGATAAGCAAAACAGACAAAATCCTGCCCTCATGGTGCCACCATTTCAGTGGCAGTGACAGGGTCTGTGCAGGCGCTATTCAAACAACAACTGTGAGAGCAGCTCTTGCCTTTGGGGGAGCTTGTCGTCTAGTGGAGGAGACACACACAGAAAATGTCAAAGCACTGTGGAAAGTTTAGGGGACTTTGATAAGGGTTAGCAGAGGGGCTGTGAGAACAGAGAGTGAGTCTCAGGGAAGGCTTCCTGGAAGAGGCAATACCTGAATGAAGCCTTGAAGGATGAGGCAGGGACAGAAAAGTCACTCCAGGGATGGAGGCCAAACCTGCTCTCTGGGTTCTGAGCTCCGAGCCCCAGACAGAGCTGGTCGGACCTGACTTGTCCTCCCAGATGCACCTTGCACGGAGGCGCTGAAGCAGAAGGCGGGTGTTTGGTTCAGGGAATTACACCTCTGGCTACAAAGGACAGGGATAGACGTGGCCCAGATGGCCTCAGACTTCAGGAAGCAAAAGGTTTTAGGCAGGAAAGTGACCGAATGCCACTTACGCTTACAAAGATCCCTCTGGTGCCAAGCGAGCTGAAGGAGGGGGGTGAGGACAGAGGGTGGAGGAGGACGAAGTGGAGGGGTGAGGACAGAGGGTGGAGGAGGACGAAGTGGAGGGGTGGGGACAGAGGGTGGAGGCTGAAGTGGAGGGGTGGGGACAGAGGCAGGAGGAGGACGAAGTGGAGGGGTGAGGACAGAGGCTGGAGGAGGATGAAGTGGAGGGGTGAGGACAGAGGGTGGAGGAGGACGAAGTGGAGGGGTGAGGACAGAGGGTGGAGGAGGACGAAGTG